>OZ005658.1:91279438-91506938 GCA_963930645.1 Salticus scenicus
ACATATAGTAAATAATGTATGTTTCTAAGCTAAATATTCATTGCTTGTTTTTTGTATATTTACATGTTTTGAGGCTTCCTGATTACCGAAGTCAAGCTTTTTAACGTTTGATCTTTGTCTGTGTCTCTTAGAGTAACTTAAAAACGAATAATTTCAGGAGATCCAAAAGTTGTATTTTCATGTTAATGTAAGTTTGTTGCTGGAAAAGTTTTATCGAGACTGATACGTTTCAAGGAGTGTTGCGTGTGAAAGTTGCTTGAATAATTTTAAGTGAACTCTTACTTTTAATAATAGATTCAAATTCTATATAAATGTAGGTGCTGTAATGAAACGGGGCTAATTATTATAGAAAACTTTCCCAAAGCCTAATTTGAACTGTGTTAACATAGGTTTACCAACAGTACTCGTTATCTTACCTCTTAATCTCCATCCTATATTTATAATATTGAATTTCAGGGTAAGAGAAAGTCGTGTGAGTGACACACCAGATTATATATTGTAACGAAAAAAGTTTTTGGCGACAGAGAACGGTGTACGTGAGCAAATGATAAATTTCCGTGAAAAAGTATATTTATATTCATGCAAATGTTTACAGGCATATAAATTTTATTCTACGTGTTCGCCATCACCACAAATTACAGTTTGAAAATGAGTTACAACACCGCTATCTGCAGCTTCAGTCGGCGGTTCTTAGGTCACGTAAAACATCTTCATCTAAAACGCGTTATCCACAAGTCAGCAATTAAAACTTCATGTACAAGTAGGAAGCGAAATAGAAATAATCTATTAAAAAAAACTTTTAAAACTTAAATTCTTAATGTATCGTATCACATACATCTTTTCGAAGTTAGAATAAAATTTAATTTGAAAAAAAAATTTGTTTATTAACCAAAAAAATTGATGAAATTTGAAATGCAAGTAGGTCTTGCGGGGTACAGGGTGTATATTATATTTTTGTGTTCGTGAGAGAAAATTAAAAAAAAAAAAAAAAAAAAAATGACAACTACAATTTTTAATCCCACTTCAAAAACATGTGACTTAATGCGAAGCAGATTTTTTTTTTTCTCCTAACGGTTTCCATGCAATCTTCTGCTGCTGCCACCTAAAATTCATACTTTAGTTAAATTTAAAAAATCTAATTGTCCGATCGATAAGCTCTTTAATCCATCGGATTCACAAAAGTTTTCCCTTTCATTTGGTACCTTATTTGTAACGATACGACTGATATTTCTAATTTATTTTCTACTTTTTCTAATTTATTTTTCTCATTTTAAATAAATGTACATTTTTATTATTATTATTATTATTATTATTATTATTATTATTATTATTATTATTATTCTGTCGAAATAAAAAATTGGCAACAATTAAATTATGTTGAGATTCACAAATATACCGTAGTGAATGACAGTAAGTACATAAGAATTTACGGAAAAGATGTGTTAGTCGTAAAACCGTGCAATTTATAGGACTCTGATATTGGTCCATTTCTCGCTACTCGTTTATGCAGCACGATCGACGAAAATTTTAACTAAACTTTTTTCTCTCCCAAAAAAATCTTCCTTTATGAGAATTAGTTTTTCACAAACCACGCTCAAATCTAACAATTCATTCAATAGTTATGAATTTTTAAAATATCTACAGACTTATGGGACACCCGATATTTGTTCTTATATATTTCTGTTATTGGGCTTACTATATTCATATTGAGAGAAATTAACTCGACCAACCATACTACATGCTCGCAGACTGAAATCTATTCATTAGGCTATCCTCATTCTGCTTCGATAAATTTACTTTATTCTTAATTTGTTGATTAATTTTATCAGGGATAGTTTCAAATTTTAATTTTCATGCAATTCCGTACTGTTTCCAGTGCAATAAACACCATAATGCAAGTGACAATTCCTAGATTGGATCTATAGCTGAAAGGGAATTCAAAAATCTTTTCTGAACATTCCTGCCAGATCTTGGGGACTAAAACAACACGCCCAGTAATAATGCCTTCGAGCTGAGCTTTACGTCGCGGAAGGTCGGCCGATTACATCCAATCCCCGCGATCCAACGTATATTATAGAAAGTGTTGATTTGATAAAATCGGCCGATCTTCCATGACGTAAAGCTCAGCTCGGAGGCATTAGTACAGGAGGTGTTGACTGAAAGCCCCAGCGCTACCAGAATAGCCCATAGATTCTGATAATTTTTAGTTTAAATTTCTTTTTTCTTTTTTTAATTAAAATAAAGAAGTATTGATTGGTGAATAAGGTTTGATACTCAATCTTATACAAATCTGATGAATTAAATGACATTTAAGAATCAAATTTGAATTTACTTTTTGATCAGCTAGTTCCATTTTTCTTTCCATTTTTTCTCTTATATTCCTAACTCGCTCTTCAACATGTGGAGGCATTTTCTTTAAACCATTCGTTTTATCCTGATATAAGAAAATGGTGTCATATAGTGTTTGATTACTACATCTTACCAATACCATAATATGTTGGATCACATCACAATTTAGTACCTGGGTTAATTCTACCTCAAAGTCATCCTTATGATCCTCAGTCCTTAGTCCATAGATATCCTTACCTCTGATGATTTTGCCTCTGTCTTTAGCGTACGGTTGATGACTGCCAATATGATTACGATATCCTATATTGTTCTTGACTTTAGGGATCTGCATAAAAGCATGAATATTATCAGACAATACACCTGTTTATAAATAAAATATCTTATTTAAAGCGATAAAGTTATCTTTAGATAAATTTATCCGTTTCCAGGTGCATTATTACCTGAGTTAATTCTCCTTCAAAATTATCTTCTTTAATGATCTTCCCTCTGTCTTTAATATGCTGCAGAGGGCTACCAATATCAGTGTCCCTTATTTTGTTGTTGAATTTAGACATCTGCAAAAGAAAATTATTTATTACATGAGATGTGTATTCAAAAACAAACCGAACTTTTCCTATAACATCTTTATTACTTATTGTGCAATATTTTAAGCATTGCTCCCCTCAAAATAGTCTTCTCTACAGGGCCCGATTAAGCTTTGAAGCTAGGGGAAGCTCAGCATCATTTCAGGGCCCCCTTTCATTTCGGAAAATCTTGTTTTCCTGTTACATATTGTAATATAAAAATGCTATAGACCAAAAAAATAGTGTGTGTTTATTATTATTTTTTTTTCATACATCTTGGTGGTTTCTACACAGAATATTAAAATCATACAACTTTTTAATTAAGAACGTTCAGATTTTTGAGGTTAAATAATAGATTTTTCCCGAAATAGTGAGTGTTTTGTCTTGTTTTAGGTAACCTTTCTCAGAAAAAATTCAATCTCAGTGTGAAAATATGAAACAAAAACTTCAAGACCATGTTTTTAATCCTTATGGGGCCCCCTCTTAAATTTGAGAGGGGAAGCTTGTGCTTCCTGAGCCTTTTGGATAATCAGGCTCTGCTTCTCTACTAGGAATACAACATTCCTGTCATTTCTTCCATTTTTGGAAAAATCTCCTGGAACGCCCTTGTAGCATTCTCCTGAATTTCCTCGATCGTTTGAAAAAGTCGTCCTTTCAATGTGATTTTAAATTAGGGAAACAAGAAAAGTCTGATAGGGAATTTTAATGCATTTGGGCAATGTTGTGAGCAGGAATAGGTTTGAATTGTGGGAAAACCAGACTTGGCTGTTGCATCATAAAAATGCACTGACTCAGTCGTCTAGTGAAACATCACACTGCCATTGTGCCCCATCTACTGTATTATCCTGATCCAGGTTCAGCAGACTTCTTCATGTTTTAGTCATCTCACACATCTCTCTTCATACTTTAGTTAAAGAAATAAAATTTCTTAAAGCTAAGCTAGATACTTTCGCTATATAATTTATTACCTGAGTTAATTCTCTTTCAAATTTATCTTCATCTTTGACTGCTTTACCTCTGTCTCTTATATGCTGTAGATGATCATCAATATGATCCCGATCTCTTATTTCGTTCTTGACTTTATTCATCTGCATAAAAAATGAAGTATTATTCAATATTTCCCAGCTTAAAAAAAAAAAAAAAAAAAAAAAAACTTAACACCCCCCCCCTCTCAAAATTGCAGATAATCTGAAGATATTTGGAACAATAAAAAGTTTAAGGGGGGGGGGGGATCATTTGCTTCGAAACTGCAAATTTTTTGCTTTTAAACGGCAATTATTCTGCAGATTTTATTATTTTTGTTCCAAATACCTCCAGATTATCTGCAGAATGTTTTTTTTTTTTTTTTTTTTACTGGGTTATTTGAATAATAATAATAATAATACACTAATAGAAATAAAAGGATCTGATTGAAATTAAATACACAGAAAAAAAATCTGGAGTGACTCCACTCGACTTTCCGAACATTGAGTAACTAACAGTTTTGTAGATAAAATAAAGAAAGAGGAATTGCTAAACAAACAAAAGAGAGAAAACCATAATAGAGTGTTTTTTTCTCCATATATCACACGAGGTTTTATTTAACGCTACTGAACTTTGAGCCCTTAGATCATAATGATAAAGAATTTTTCGTTTTGTCCCTGTAAAAATCTATAGATGCTAGATTCACCAAAATGCTTATAGTTAGTGCAACAGTGATTTGTAATATTCATACAAATTTTCAGCTCAATTGAATAAGGCGTTTAGATGCTATCGCACTTTTAAAAATTTGGTTCCATAGGCCATAATGATAAAGAAATTTTCTTTGTGTACCTGTAAAAAAACTGTAAATGCTAGATTCCCCAAAATCTATACAGTTGGTGCAACTGTGACCTATAACATGTGTAAAATTTTTTTGCTCAGATTAATAAGGCGTTTAGACGCTATCACACTTTTAAAAATTTGGCCCCATTGGCCTTAATGATAAAGAATTTTTCTTTGTGTCCCTGTAAAAAAACTATAAGTGCTAGATTCTCCAAAATCTATACAGATTGAGTATCTGTGACCTATAATATAGGTATAAAATTTTTGCTCAATTGAATAAGGCGTTTAGATGCTATCGCACTTTTAAGATTTTGGTCCCATAGGCCATAATGATAAAGAATTTTTCTTTGTGTCCCTGTAAAAAAACTGTAGTGCTAGATTCACCAAAATCTATACAGTTGGTGCAACTGTGACCTATAACATGTGTACATTTTTTTGCTCAGATTAATAAGGCGTTTAGAAGCTATCACACTTTTAAAAATTTGGCCCCATAGGCCATAATGATAAAGAATTTTTCTTTGTGTCCCTGTAAAAACACTATGAGAGCTAGATTCACCAAAATCTATACAGATTGAGTATCTGTGACCTATAATATGTGTATAAAGTTTTTGCTCAATTGAATAAGGCGTTTAGATGCTATCGCACTTTTAAGATTTTGGTCCCATAGGCCATAATGATAAAGAATTTTTCTTTGTGTCCCTGTAAAAAAACTATAAGTGCTAGATTCACCAAAATCTATACAGATTGAGTATTTATGACCTATAATATGTGTATAAATGTTTTGCTCAATTGAATAAGGCGTTTAGATGCTATTGCACTTTTAAGATTTTGCTCCCATAGGCCATAATGATAAAGAATTTTTCTTTGTGTCCCTGTAAAAAAACTATAAGTGCTAGATTCACCAAAATCTATAGGGTTCGTACTATGGTGACTTACAATATGCGTACCAACTTTCAGGTTAATCGAACAAAGCCTTTAGACGCTAGCGTGTTCACAGACATACACACATACACACATACACACATACACACACACATACATACATCATCGTAAAAATAGTGAAAACGGACTCAGGGGACCTCAAAACGTATAGAAACATCAAAATCTCGAATTCGGATTTTTGACATGATTACAATACTTTCCTCACTATAGTGTTCGGAAAGTAAAAACATGCTACGATTTACCACAATGACTGATAAAAATTTTTAATTCGTTGTACGTTAAATTTTAAGTATGTTGTAAATATACGCATAATTAAACTTTTAAGGTAGACAGTATAAAAACGCATATAATTTTATAGCATAAAGTGCTGTAAATTTGCCCTTAAAAATATACACATTAAATTAACTAGTCCCGTTTGACCAACCGGTAATCAAATTAGAGCTATTCGTGTAGGAGGTGAGAATGTTACCAATAAACTAGGGTGACCATTTTCTTTCGAAATTTGAGGGCAGTGCTTATTTAAAATATTTTTTCTAGTATTTGAAAAATTGTAGTTAGGAAGTTATTAATCATAATTATTACATGTTTGGTCCTCATTCACTCAGAATAAAAAAATCGTTAAAATGACAAAAAAGTGTTACTCAAAAATTCGCGATTTTGAGTAAAGGCCGGTTTCCACTGGAGTTGGAGCTTCCAGGTTCAAAAAACCCTTAATCACGCTCCCGACACAAAGAGCCAAATGTCTTGTCATCAGTTGTAACCTTTTTTTTTTTTATCAGATTGCGCAGTTACTTCAAAGGAAAGCATGCAAAATTGACAAAGATATCTGCCTCTGGCCCCTCAATTATCTCAGCTTGGGGTTAGAACCAGGGACTTCCAACCCCGTTCGAGGGTTTTGAGCCCGGCTGACCACATCAAAGGATTCTGAATAGAAGCCGTCGAAAGAGCCGTCAGTGGAAACCGGACTTTAGACAGTTGAAGCAAAATTTTGAGTAATTCAAAAAAAAAAAATTGCCACTTTGAATTAAGCCATTTTTTGAAATGCTCAAAATCTTATCTATGACAAGTGAAAATTAGGTTACGGACCATGTCAGTTCCTTTTGGTTCAAGGCTACTGTTTTCTACTGTCATCTACTGTTTTCTCCCCAAGCTGATTTCTCATCCCCCATTCCCGTATGAATTTCTCCACTGATACAAACATTTCCCCATAGGCTAAAAACGTAAGCAGTTTTCCCTACACTGGCTGAGTGTAAATTGTTTCATGATGTCACATCAATAAAGTTTATTGTAATGTTTTTACTTTCCGAACACTATAGTGAGGAAAGTATTGTAATCATGTCAAAAATCCGAATTCGAGATTTTGATGTTTCTATACGTTTCGAGGTCCAACGAGTTCGTTTTCACTATTTTTACGATGATGTATGTATGTGTGTGTGTATGTATGTGTGTATGTATGTGTGTATGTATGTGTGTATGTCTGTGAGTGAACATGTTGGTATAAATGGGACCACAGAGTGAAAAGCAGAGTCTTTTGAACAATCACAACATTTAATAATATATAGAAAAGTAGAATAACATAATGCTGGCATTTCTTGCCGCACGCTTAGTAAAGCTTTCTCGTACAGACTCTTATAAACATCTCTCTCTCAGGGAGCGAAGATGCGCCGTTGATTACGTAATACAGTTACGTCACATCTGACGTCATGACAGGTGTTCGCTGGTTAACAGCTGATATGAGAAACATGCATTGAAATCCTTCATTTCCCCCTTTTTCAATAAATGTTTCGAAAATAAAACATATTTATGCATTATAATAGCATATTAAAAATTACAGAAAATTATTTTTATGCAAGAGTTACTTAAAATAAGAAAAGTGTTAGTAAAGAAATAGAATTATAAGTAAATAATTATGGTTAATATTATAAAATAAAATACGTAAAATATAAGCAGTTAATTTCTTAATGAAAACACAGTTTAAATATATATATTTTTTTAAGTTCATCAGTCCTGAGTATTAAGTCCTATAATATCACAACATTTTTCATGTTTATATGCATTTAAACTTTTTGTTAAAATATCTGCAGGTTGTTCATCTGATGAAATATATTTAATGTCTATTAGTTTATTATTGTAAACTTCTCGCACAAAATGATGACGAATGTCAATGTGCTTAGATCGATTGTGATGAACAGGATTTTTTACTAATCTCAGTGCGGACTGATTGTCGCACATGATTGCAGTTGGACTTGATACAATTTCAGGATCCAATTCTTTTAAGAAATTTCTAACATGAATTGTCTCTTTTGCGGATTCAGACAGAGACATATATTCAGATTCTGTTGTGGATAGAGCAACGGTTCGCTGCTTTCTAGATTCCCAAGAAATAGGTCCACCGGCATACTTAAAGACGTATCCTGTATATGATTTTCTATCATTTATATCCGATGCCCAATCGGCATCAACAAATGCTGTCAATGGTTTATCGTCTCTGTAATACACAATTCCTAAATTTCTAGTGCCATTGAGATACCTTAGTATTCTTTTAGCAGCTATCCAGTGAGGTTTTCCTGGATTGTTATTAAACTGACTTAAATAATTTACAGCATGGGTGATATCTGGTCTAGTAGCAACCGACAGATACATAAGAGAACCAATTAATTGTCTATAAGGAATTTTTGACATATATGATTTCTCTTCTTCTGTATTTGGACACATTTGTTTAGTTAATTTTACACTGTTATCTAAAGGTGTATTCACCACTCTAGAATCTTCCATATTAAATTTATTTAATAAATCTTCAATGTATTTCTTTTGTGTTATAGTGATGCTGTCCCTATCTTGATTAAATTCAATGCCTAAGCAATAATGCAGAAGGCCCATATCTTTCATTTTGAAAGATTCTGCTAATTTATTTCTTATATCAAAATAGTGCTCTTCACTTTTAGTGAGACAAATTAAATCGTCGACATAGACGATTATAATAGCATCAAAAGGCTATTTTGAGTAATAGACACATTTGTCGGAATTCAAAGGGTTAAATTTCATTTTTCTCAGTTTCTCATCTAATTTCTTAAACCACTGTCTTCCTGACTGCTTAAGCCCATACAAAGACTTCTTTAATAAACACACTTTATTTTCATGTATATCATTTTCAAAAAATTCAGGAAGTTCCATATAAATTTCTTCATGTAACGTTCCGTTAACATATGCCATAATGAAATCTAACTGGTATGCTGTGAAACCATTCTGGATAGCATACGCGATTGCAGTTCTTATAGAACTTAATCTGGCTACTGGTGAAAAATTTTCCTCAAAATCTATACCTTGTTTCTGTGAACACCCTTTGGCAACCAATCTGGCCTTAAATTTTTCAATTTGACCATCTGGTTTAAATTTTGTTTTTAAAACCCATTTACACCCAATTACCTTTTTATCTTTTGGTCTATCTACAATTTCCCAAGCGTTTTGCTTAACTAAAGAATCATATTCTAATTTCATCGCGTTTTCCCAATTTTTAGCATAATCTCCATTTAACGCGTCGATCACGCTGGGATTAATTTCATTAAATGAGTTATCAGCTAATTGAGAAGTTTCATCTTTAATACACTCCTTATGAGACTTTTGAAAGTTCCAACTTTTAATTTTTTTAGGTCGGCCTGGACCGCGTTTAAAAATAGGATTGTTTTTATTAATCCTTTCCTCTTGTTTACATATATCGCCAGCACTCTCCTCCCCTCCACTCACATCTTCTACGTTCCCCCCTTCAGAAAGCGAGCCTTCCCCCCCTTTCCAAAAAGAGAAACTCTCTCCGTTGCATTCAGGGGGATAGGAAATCGATCCGCTGTTTTCCCCCCTGTCTGCGGTTTGAGTAGGAATAGGAGTTTCATTTTTAATATTACAATCATTGCATTTATTCTCAGACGGAAAAATTAATTCTAATTGATCAGTAGTAGCTGAATCATTTGTTTGAAACTCGTCTATAAATCGAACATCACGACTTATGACAATTTTTCTGGTATCCTTATTCCATAATCTGTAAGCGCGTGATTCATTTGAATAGCCAACGAATATATGTTCGTGTGACCTAGCTTCAAACTTCCCTTTTGATTTTTTATTTAGAACAAAACATTTCTGTCCGAAAATTTTAAAATAGTTAACAGTTGGTTTATAACCGAAAAACAATTCAAACGGTGTTTTATTTTCTTTAATTCCTTTAGTGGGACACCTGTTTCTAATATATGCAGCGCAATTTACTGCTTCGGCCCAGAATGTATTTGGAAGGTTTGATTGCATTAATAAACACCTCGCCATTTCGCATAATGTACGATTTTGTCTTTCAATTCTAGAATTTTGCTGAGGGTTCATTGGCGATGAAAATTCGCGTTTAATACCGCATTCTTCAATATATTTATTGAATTCTTCGCCACAATATTCCAATCCATTATCAGTATGCAGTATTTTAATTTTTTTTCCTAATCGATTTTCGACTGCTGCTTTATATCTCCGGAACGCGTTCTTAGCTTGATCTTTTGTTTTTAGAAAATTTACTTCAATGTAACGAGATTTATCATCCAAAAAAGTAATAAAATAACGTGATCCGGCATGGGATTTAACATTTATAGGGCCACATAAATCAGAATAAACTACTTCTAATAATTCATCACTATGAAATTTGTTTTCTTTACAAAATGGTTTCACAGTTTGTTTAGACCTAATACATACTTTACAATCTTTTAAGGAATCTTTTTCATTAAAATTTAAATCTCTTAACATATTTTCAGATTTTAATAATTTTAAATCTTTTTCATTTAAATGTCCTAATTTTAAATGCCATTTATGAAAGTTGCTTACCTGAGTTGTTGCAGCGATATCCACATGCGGCTGAAAAAAATATAAATCACCTTTTCTTGTAGCACTTATAATCAGAGAGCCGTCCTGCTCTGTGATTTTTGCACATTTTTCGGTAAATACAACTCGGCAGTTGTTTGATGTAGCTTTTGATATAGACATTAAATTGCATTTCAGTTTTGGAACGCACAAAACATTTGTTAACTTTAAATTGGTTACACCGTGATTACCGGGAACTTTTAATTTGACTGTTCCAACACCTGTGATCTCCGCTGTTTCATCTACAGCTAATTTTATAAATGATCCAATTCTAGGTTCGAAATCTATAAACAAATTCTTGTCATGAGCCATATGGGATGTCGTACCGCTATCGAGACACCACTCGGAATGTTCTTGGAAAGAGTTACTGGCTGCCATCGTGAACTCTGTACTATCTTCAACCATGAAAGATCTATCTTTATATTTATTCGATGAAGTGAATTTTCTGTCTGAGATCTTCTTTCTGCATTCTGAGGCTTTATGCCCTACTTTTGAACAGTAATTGCATTTGAAGATTGCATAATTTCTTTCGCCATACGTGTTCTTGTTCTGCACAGGCTTTAAGATTTCTCTTTTGTTCTTTTCAGGAAGATTTTTCTTGTGAGTTGTAAAATACGCATTTGATGATTCTTGATTCTTTTTATTTTTTCTTGACTCGTATTCTTCCATCATTTTAATTTTCAGAGCTTCAGGCTGCGGCAATTCATCTCTTGCTTCTATGGCGCACCTGAAATTTTCATAGCTGTCAGGAATACTGTATAAGAGCAAAATTGATAATAGGTCTTCGGCTACTTGAATGTCCATTTCTTTTAGCTTGTCCACTATATCAAAGAAAATATTGAGGTGATCGGACATATTTTCACTGTCAGTCATTTTCTTAAAGAGTAGCTGCTTCAACAGGGTGGCTTTCTTTGCCGGTCCTCTCGATTCGTAAACTTCTTTTAATTTATTCCATACTTCATTTGAGGTGGTACAATATTTAATATGACACAACTCACTTGGGGTAATTGCTAGGATTAAATCGGCTCTAGCTTTAAGATCATTTTCGAGCCATTTTTCTTCGCCTTCGGCGCCTTCATCGGGCTTAATTTTCGTTCCGTTAGCATAACTCCAGTGATCATTCTTGATTAAAACAGCTTCTATCTGCAGCTTCCAGGTGTCAAAATTATTTTTGGATAACTTTTCTATATTTAATACTTGCGACATATTTAATCAGCTATAGTAGCTTCTTTATAAAAATAGAATCAAAAATACTTTCGATTTCAGCCCTTAGGCTTAACAGTAAGTCGCACTTTCGTTTTAACGAATGTTAATTTAAATTTTTAAAAAGTCCGCAGTAAGATGCGTGTCTCTGGGCCCATAACCATTGTTGGTATAAATGGGACCACAGAGTGAAAAGCAGAGTCTTTTGAACAATCACAACATTTAATAATATATAGAAAAGTAGAATAACATAATGCTGGCATTTCTTGCCGCACGCTTAGTAAAGCTTTCTCGTACAGACTCTTATAAACATCTCTCTCTCAGGGAGCGAAGATGCGCCGTTGATTACGTAATACAGTTACGTCACATCTGACGTCATGACAGGTGTTCGCTGGTTAACAGCTGATATGAGAAACATGCATTGAAATCCTTCAGAACACGCTAGCGTCTAAACGCTTTGTTCGAATAAGCTGAAAGTTGGTACGTATATTGTAAGTCACCATAGTACAAACCCTATAGATTTTGGTAAATCTAGCACTTATAGTTTTTTTACAGGGACACAAAGAAAAATTCTTTATCATTATGGCCAAGGGACCAAAATCTTAAAAGTGCGATAGCATCTAAACGCCTTATTCAATTGAGCAAAAAATTTATACGCATATTATAGGTCACAGATACTCAATCTGTATAGATTTTGGAGAATCTAGCACTTATAGTTTTTTTACAGGGACACAAAGAAAAATTCTTTGCCAAATTTTTAAAAGTGCGATAGCATCTAAACGCCTTATTCAATTGAGCAAAAACTTTATACACATATTATAGGTCACAGATACTCAATCTGTATAGATTTTGGTGAATCTAGCACTTACAGTTTTTTTACAGGGAGACAAAGAAAAATTCTTTATCTTTATAGCCTATGAGACCAGCGATAGCATCTAAACGCCTTATTCAATTGAGCTGAAAATTTGTATGAATATTATAAATCACTGTTGCACTAACTATAAGCATTTTGGTGAATCTAGCATTTATAGATTTTTACAGGGACACAACGAAAAATTCTTTATCCTTATGATCTAAGGGCTCAAAGTTCAGTAGCGTTAAATAAAACCTCGTGTGATATATGGAGAAAAATACTCAAACACTCTGTTATGGTTTTCTCTTTTTTGTTTGTTTAGCAATTCCTCTTTCTTTATTTTATCTACAAAACTGTTAGTTACTCAATGTTCGGAAAGTCGAGTGGAGTCACTCCAGATTTTTTTATCATTATGTCATTACTCTAATATGGTCACTGTACAATAAACTACATATTTATGCGTTATGCTTTTATTCAGTAATACACAAGCTTAATTATTTTATCAAAATATTTATGTAACACGTGGAACGGTGGTCTGTTGGTAAGGTTCTTTCCTCCTCCTACACAGAATGCTGTAGTTCGATTCCGGGTTGGTAAACGAGGCTGTTTTATTTAACGTGTATTTGGGTAAATTTACAGCACTTTATACTGTAAAATAAAATGAGGTTTTTTTTTTTTTTATGGCTTTTAAAAACTTAATCATGTGTTTATTTATAGCATATTTGGAATTTGTCACACAAAATATTTGCATTTTGTGTGTGTGTGTGTAAGTAAGTATAAAATAAATTTCACCCGTAAGACTGCGTTTCTACTCGCAATTTTATCTTTCACCTTTGGTACTTGGCGGATAAATAAGCGGCGTTTTGTACTATAAAAAATTTTGCTATTAATTCAAATAGAAATATTAATATTTGGAAAGTTTGTATATTCGTTATATTTATGTTCTAAACACTTTCTACTTATAAGTTTGAAAAATTTTTATAACTTCAGTTCGTCAGTCTCTCTGTGAAAACAACCCTTTCATAAGTATGTTTCGAAAGTTACAAAATTTCTGTCTGTTATTTCTGCCTGTTTTCTTTTGTCGTATGTGCGCGTATGTATTCGTTTGGCAGTGTATGCAGAAACTTCTAAAAAAAAAATATATATATATATATATATATATATATATATATGATCAAATGATTATATAAAAATTTAATTTTTTTTACTTTTAGAGGAATTCATATGCTAATTATTATCTGTTTCTAACATATTATAAAACATTTATTAAAAAATTTATTTCAAATAAATTCATTAAAACATTTATTTTATTAAAACATTTCTTAAGAAATTGATAAAAATTAATTTTTAACAAACCTTATTGCCTGCTAGAATACTAGATCCTCATTACTCCCCTAAAATTAGTGGCCGTTCCCATTACAGAGTAAGTGCGTAGAGAAATTCTTTCATTTACCGGCAAAAATTTCTCTCTTTTGTATTATAAATTGTAGAACATAAAGGGGAAAACATTTTTCCATAGATTATATTGAAAAGTCGCAGAATAATGTTAACAACTACACTCCGTGTTTAGTTAATTGTCTTTTCAATGCATGAAGATAACTTTAACCATATTTCCACACTTCGCTATTATCTAAATATATATTAAATAGATACTTGATAATCGTACTCATCGTACTCACCTCTGTTTGCCTGTAAATCTCGTTACCATGGGGACGATCTCGTGAACTGCTCTTTGGCTTTTGTGAACGATACTCTTCATGATCATAAAGCTTTTCGAATTTTCCTCTTTTCTCCATAGCCTTTAGAAAGGAAAAGCACATAATCTGTAAATGAACGCTTCCTTTTGTTCCATGAGTTATATGAGAAATCAATAGATTTGGAGAGATTTTTTTTCAAAAAATTGAATACATGGAAAATGTAATGCTTATAATAACTAGAGATGTAAAATTTCCGGAAATTTTGAGGCAGTGGAAAAACACCAGTTTTTTCCGTTTTTTTTTTTTTTTTTTTTTCAGGAAAAATTGAAATTTTACGATAAAAATAGGGTTTCTTAATAGTTATAATATTTTAGAAAATATGAAGTGTTAAATATTTAAAAATACATGCAATCCATATTATTTTTTCTTAACAGAAACATACAAAAAGCTTTTACTATTAAAAAATGAGCCTTTCTGTTTCACAACTGCCAGTACCTTTCCTTGTACAAAACACCAAAAACTAGTCAAATCATCTTTCAACCATTAATTTTGCATAGGGTGTGCAATCCAATGGAATGTTCATCTCCCAGAAGTATTGATAAAATGAATTGAGATTATAATCAAACCAACACTTTTTTTTTTTTTTTTTTTTTTTTTTTCTTTACTGACCCGAACCTGATTTTTTCATATCTAAAACCCGAAAACTAAATTAAATTTAAGGATTCATCTGAAAATCATGCAAAACTTTTTAAAGTTATAAAATAAAACGCATTTTCATTGTTGCAGAGTTATTAAATCATTTAATTTTTTTTTTTTTTTTTTTTTAATGGAACTGATACACTAAGTCATAAATTTAAAAAACCTTAAAATAGATTAATAATTTTCAACCATGTATGTGTGTTATGTACTTCAAGAGTACAAAAATATGCTTTAAGTTTAGTATATATATTTATATATATGATTTTTCTTTGTTTATTGCCTTTCTGCAATATGTATGTAATAATTTTTGTGCACGTATATTTAAACATAGGAATATGTAGTATGTTTATAATTATATCAAACAAATTTATGTTTATTGTGATAACATTTTTTGAAAGATGGTCTTAAGTTGACCCGATTCATTGGAAACTTGAACCTAACCCGCAGGAAAAAAATTCAATCAACCTAATCCGAACCCGACCCACAAGAAAAATAAATCAGACAACCCAGCCTTCAGGAAAAAAGAAATTTAGTCAATCTGACCCATAAGAAAAATAAATCAGTCAACCTGTACTTAAATATTTCAGTATTACCATTTGATTACATGGTTAAAACTTTAATTTTGAAATATGAACATTATCAGAGTCAGTGTTTTCATGTAAGATATTGACATGAAAAAATATTTCACGAAAAAAGGACTGGAAAGTAAATATTATAAATTTTTAAACGCGTTATTTTATTCTAGAAATTTCAAAATTTTCAATTTTTCCGGGCGGAAATAAACCCCTTCGGAAAAAAAAAAAAAAAAAAAAAAAAAAAAAAAAACAGAAAAAAAAAACTTTTTTTTCCCCCAAAATTTCCGAGTTTTTTTCGGACCATTCCCATCTATATTAATAACATAGAAGATGTTTGTAAGAACAGCGAGTATTATTTTTTCGCATCAAAGCATAAGCGTTGCAACTAGTGTAAGTCACTCATTATTGTGTTATACCATTCACACAAATTTGCGATCAGTTACAAATAATTGGGTTTAGAATTAAAGTTGTTGTTTTACGATTATTTATTTACTTACTTATTTATTTTTGCACATTAAGGCTCACTAGGTCAGGACCTACGACTGGCAGTGGATTAAAACTAGTGTGTGGCCACCGCATGACTTTATTCTATATTTTCCTATACAAATTCACTTAGTAAAAATAATTTATTAAAATTTATTATTTAAAAAAATTATCTTCCATGATAATGCAGACGATTTCCATATTAGAGAAGTAGTATAACACTATATCCAAAAAAAGTCAATTTTATTGTCAATATTACATTAATTTTTTTTTTTTTTTTTTTTTTTTTTTTTTTGTTAAAAATGAAAAAAAATTGATAACTTTATTTTAAATTATCGCAGATCAATAGTTCAACCATTCGTTTTAAAGGTATTGGCGAGCTGTTTTGAAATATACCCATCATGAAAATTTACTCCCCTCGTGGGGGGACTACTCCCCAGGGGGGGGGGGGGATGAGGCTCCTACACATACAAAAAAATTTCCCAGTTGACTATCTCAATTATAAATAATTCTTGTAAATTTCATAATGATTACTAAAAAATAATTCTCTTTATGCACATTTATACAAAATTTTGTCCAATATCACCATGTTAAAAATTTAGAAAAAGCGGGATGGCGACGCAACCTGTAAGACAATTTTTACGAAAAATTGATAGGCACTAATTTATGTCAAGGTGCAAGTACATACCAATTTTTATGAAATTCTGTGCAGTAGTTCCTGAGATACAGTTGCCACAAAAGTTTGTCACACACATGCAGAGACTGACAGACAAACAGACAGACATTTTCTAAAAAGAGACAAATCGGGTTCTACAGCTCCCAAAACGGGTAAATCCATCAAAATACCCGCAGTCGAAAATTTTTACGAATCCAATACTTTCTTCTGTTGAATATAGAAGAAAGTAAAAAACATCTTTGCTGAAACCGGAATTCGAGGCCGGACATTTGGATACTGAAAGATCAAAGCGCTAACTCTTCTGCAACCATATATGAGCTAATTATAAACCTTTGTGAATGGAATCCTTAAAATTGTTAATTTAAAATTGCCTCAACCTGAACTTCAACATGTTTCATATGCACATTCTACTATCACGACGCAGTACAAAATGTTTCTTTATAAGATAAACTAGTATGTTGTGGCCACCACGAGACTTTCTTCTATATTTTCCTATACAAATTCACTCAGTAACAATAATCAAAAAAAAAAAAAAAAAAGTGGGACTTTGACAAAATTTTGGGTAAAATGTGAAAATTATTCTAAGTTTGTCAAAACACGGAAACCGTCGGACTTTGATAAAATTGGGAGGGGGGGGGGAATGCAAAAATTTGTTTAAGATTGTCAAAACACGGAAACCGTGGGAGTTTGATAGAATTAAGAGGAAAGAAGAAAAAAAAAAAAAAAGTGGGACTTTGACAAAATTTTGGGTAAAATGTGAAAAATTGTTAAAGTTTGTCAAAACACGGAAACCGTGGGACTTTGACAAAATTAGGGGAAAAATGCAAAAATATGTTAAAGTTTGTCAAGACACGGAAACCGTGGGACTTTGACAACATTAGGGGAAAAAAGCAAAAATTAGTTTAAGTTTGTCAGAACACGGAAACCGTGGGAGTTTGATAAAATTAAGGGGAGAGAAAAAAAAAAAAAAAAACAGATTTTTTTTCTAAGTTTTTTTTCGTAAAAAGTAAAAAAAATCGATAACTTTGTTTTAAATTATCACAGATTTATAGTTCAACCATTCGTTTTAAAGGTACTGACGAGACCTTTCGAAAGATACCCATCTTGAAAATTTTTGCCCTATATCACCCTGTTAAAAATTTAGAAAAAGCGGGATGGCAACGCAACCTGTAAGACGATTTTTACCAAAAGTTGATAGGCTCTAATTTATGTCAAGGTGCAACTACATACCAATTTGTATGAAATTCTGTGCAGTAGTTCCAGAGATACAGTTGCCACAAAATTTTGTCACACACACACACACAGACAGACAGACATTTTCTAAAAATGGTCAAATCGTGCTCTACAGCTCTCAAAACGTGTAAATCCATCAAAAAACCCGAAATCGAAAATTTTTACGAATCCAATACTTTCTTCTATTGAAGACAGAAGAAAGTAAAAATCTTGTGTGAAACAACCACATGACTTTCATTACCCACTATTACACGTATTATATGCACTTTTTGGAGATAGTGTTATCAGAAGACATAGAACTGACCTAATGAAATAGACACCTAAAATTTTTCTGCTAAGAGAAAGTTAATACACGTGTAAAGACATAAAACAAAGTTTACACTGTTTTTTTTTTTTTTTTTTTCTTTGAAATACCAATTTCCGCGATCTAAAACTGATTAATCTGATCAGGATGACTATTAATTTTCCTGTGATAACCAAGTAAAGCATGAGAAAGGATACCTAAAACGGGTTTATTTAACAATTTCAAGGTAATCCTTAGAGTCGTTTTTGAGATACTAGCTTTTACCAAAGCTAGGCATAATTAATTGTTGACCAGAAAACAACAATTACATGCTAAAGGATATTTAAAAGAGGGTTAATATGGCAAGTTTGAAAAAAAATTCAGGCAGCCGTTTTGAAAGGAATGCACTTGCAAGACCTGAAATTCAGCTATTTATACAAAACGCCTATCAATTTTCCTGTACTAACCAACTATATGATTCGAAAGGACATCTAATAGTGTTTATACAGCAATTTTGAAGAAAATCTTTAGAGCCGTTTTACAGATACGGACTTACGGCCTTATTTTCGGTTTCGAATGTCCCACTTCGTTTTCCAATTTTCACCAAAATTTTGAAAAATTCCTCTGTACACTAGACCTGTTTTAATTCTAAAGATTCGTAGTTCTATCTTTATTAGTTTCCCAGATATAATAGCCAGAAGATTCCCCACATACATACACACACACACGCACACTGACCAATTGCCCCAAACCACTTTTTTGGACTCAGGAGAACTTAAAACATATAAATCAGGTGAAATCACGATATCAAATTTTTGGACCGAATACAATACTTCCATTACCTTCTGTAGTAGGGTAATAGAAGTAAAAAATGCGCAAGATCGTAAAAAAAAAAAAAAAAAAAAAAACTATCTTGGTGACGAACATAACGTTTTTATTTTGGCGACTTTAATGAAAAATTATAGGTTCCAGGTTCCAGCAGCTCTAACAAGGAAACATTCAAAAGATGTCATCTTCCAAAAGTATTGAAAAAAATATATGTGATTTTACTCTTCATAAAACACCAGAAAATGAAAAAATTATCGGATGAAATTAATTACAGCGACCACAAAAAATTATCAAAGTTAAGCATATTTGGCGATTTAGCGCTGTTAGGCGATACGTTTGCTAGCACCGAGAATGCCGTGTACGAACAGAACCGTGTTTTGCTTTTCCGCCAAGTACTCAAAATCAATCGCCTAGCACTGTGAAATCGCCAAATGTGCTTAAATTTGATAATTTTTTGTGGTCGCTGTAATTCATTTCAGCCGATAATTTTTTCATTTTCTGGTGTTTTATGAAGAGTAGAATCAAATATATTTTTTTGAATGCTTTTTGAAGATGACACCTTTAGAATGTTTCCTTGTAAGACTATTTCCGGAGGTACCTTAGTGGTTTTTAAAACATTGCTGTGATTTTTCTGTAATAAAACGAATCATTAACAGTTGAATTTAGGAAGGTTAAAGTAGATTTTTGAAAACCTCTCTCTAACCACAGTCTTTGATTAAATCATTTGTGGAGTTTTTGTTCATAAAGTTGTTCCCGTGAATTATGTGATATATATTATAGGAGTTGTTTCGGTTATATTGCGTAATAAGGATATTTTTACCTCTTGTAAGTTGCTGTATCATCTTGTCATACGATGTCATGTCTTGTTTATATTTGTAACATACTTAACCTAAACATTTTGTCGCTTATCTTATTAGAGTTTTATAAACATGGATACATTATACATACCATTATAATTTTTGTATATATAACATTTTTATATATTTATATATATAAATAACAATCGACTCGTAAAAATTTGAGTTTGGGTGGAACTTTAGACCTGACCAAAATATAAAGGTTTCGAATCTAAACGCCTAAGTGAACTGCAAATTCACCTGGGGTTTTGCTTTATACGGGGATTCATCAAATCTCCTTCTTCCATTTCTCTTTATGATTAGGTCTTCATCAGACAGTTTACGACGGGTTTCAGCCTGAAATAAATAACAAAAATGTACACATACAGATTAGTTTTATCGTACGTTACGATTTCATGTATTTAACGTTAAAAAGTAAAATACGCTCAGAAGACTAATAAGATCACTTTATTTATTCATTTATTTATTGTGTGTGTGTAGGAAAATTAAAATCTGCGGGGCTCCACCACTAGTCGAGAGGTTCTCCATTCAAAAATGCGAAGATCCTTAGGTTCGAGTCCAAAGCTCTTTCGTCAGCCGTTCGGAGTTTTCCATTAGGTTGGTTGGTTGATTGGGTTTTACGTCGCACTAGTGCTGCGCAATGAGCAATTGGCGACGGTCTGCGACTCCCCCCTAAAGGTGGTCTTCAGACATGCCACCACAATTTTGATCCTACACGGAGAGGATGACTTCTCCTCTTCGGTAACCCTCAGATGTATAATTTTGATGGGAACGGGGGTCGCAGATATGTACTTTCAATTATAAAATGTTTTTAAAAAATCTGATGTGGTGTGGACACCACATGGCTTCCTTATACACACATTGAAATATACATATTATTAGGAAATATCGACACTTTTGTGAGAAGTAACTGATTCGTAAATAAACAGGCAGGTTCCAGTCCACAAACATTCCTAAAAACAACCCCCCCCCCCGAAAAAAAAAATGTATAGAAGACTATTATTCTCAATCTACGGATTTTTACGATACCAGTTTTACGACAGTTGGACAATTATCGAAGTCGAAAATTTATCGAAAATATAACTGATTAATTTGAAAGCAATGTTATTTAAAAAAAGGGTGAGAAGGTCGAAATGTTCATATTCTATCTATAATTTCTTGTTGATTCAATGTAAAAAAAAAAAAAGATCTGTTTGCGATATGAAAAGCGTTCAATGGGGGATGGGAAAGCCAATTTTGAAATCATCTAAACCTAAATGGTCCAGGTTCTTTTTTGTGTGTGTGTGTGTGTGGGGGGGGGGGGAGGGGTTTACGAGGGGGCAAAATCTGGACATCCCCTTTAGCATTAAATTTGTCTTGAGAAATCTATAGGAGTTGCGGTCACGAATTTTGATGCTTGGATTGTTAATATGTATCTGACACCTAAAGTAATAGAATTTATCGAAATTACCCCCGCCCCCCCCCCCTTTAGGGGGGACAAAAGGTAAAAACACCTTTGCAAGCATAACTCGGCTCCAAATTACTTCAGTGGAAAAATGTACATGAGGAGACTACACATGAGTACAAATAAAACATTATCTGCAGATTTATAAAATTTTGATTTTTAAGAGGAAGGAGGGGGGAAATCGTTTTTTGTGTGACGGGAAATTTTGCAAATTCCGGATTTTTGAGTAAAACACTACCAGAAATGGAACAAAGATGTTGAAAACAGCCATGCGTCTTCTTTAGGATATTTCCAAAACACTTTTTTATTTTTTATTTATTTTTTTTTTTTGAATGAAAAAGAAAAGAAAAGAAAATTAATAATAATCAGTATCGAAATGGTCAGTATCGAAAAAGTTTATTTATTTATTTATTTTTATTTATTTATTTATTTATTTATTTACTTTTTTTTTTTTGGGGGGGGGGGGGGTGAGAAAGTCGGAATGTTTATATTTTATTAATATTTTACGCCAAAGCCGCTAGTAGGAAATGCTGATCGTCTGCTTTTAATTTTGTTATTCTTTATACATTAAAAAAATTATGTTAATATATATATATATATATATATATATATATATATATATATGTGTGTAATATTTAAAGTTAAATCATGCATTTATGCATTATACATTATACATATACACATTTATTTATAGAGCCACATGGTATGTAATTTTCTTATTTAGCACAGAAGTTTAATGGAAATAAATTTCATTTATTTATTCATTCATTTTTAACACTTTCCAACAAGGTTGAAAAGTGTTTATGACTTCGGTTTGTCTGTCTGTCTGTTTGTCTGTCCATCTGTCTGTCTGTCTATCTGTCTGTCCGCGCTCTAACTCCCGTAAATATTTATGGAATTTCTTGAAACTGATATATGTTATTCAAGTTCACTATCGGACGTTCCCTATTGAAAATGGAGTTTATACCTCTACTGGTTTGTGTACAGGGACACCCGAAAATATTTCAAAGCATTGTGTTCTATGAGAGGTATTTCTATAAACCATATTTTCATAACTTTACTCTAGACATATCTTAGTGAAATTGAAATATGTTATTCAAGTTCACTATCGGACGTTCCCTATTGAAAATGGAGTTTGTACCTTTACTGGTTTCTGTACAGGGACACCCGAAAATATTTCAAAGCATTGTGTTCTATGAGAGGTATTTCTATAAACCATATTTTCATACCTTTACTCTAGACATATCTTAATAAAATTGAAATATGTTATTTAAGTTCACTATCGGACATTCCCTATTGAAAATGGAGTTTGTACCTCTACTGGTTTGTGTACAGGGACACCCGAAAGTATTTCAAAGCATTGTGTTCTATGAGAGGTATTTCTATAAATCATATTTTAATACCTTCACTGTAGACATATCTTAATGAAATTGAAATATGTTATTTAAGTTCACTATTGGATGTTTCCTGTATAAAATGGAGGGAATACCACCATCGGGTTATACACAGTGACACTCAAAAGTATTCCAAAGCATTGCTTTCTATGAGAGATATTTCTATAAATCAAATTTTAAAAACTTTATTTTCCACAAATTTTAAAGAATTGAAATATGTTATTTATATGCACATAAGAATGCTTTGCATACAATATAGCATGTTTAGCATTATATTTACAGGGTGGCACAAAAATATCCAGGTAAATTAAGAGCTATTAATAAAAAAAATTGCTAGATATGTACCCAAGCAGCACAGAAACGTTCTCTGAACGTTCAAAAATTGTTCTGTAAACACGTTCTAAGAACGTTCACTTTGAACGTGTTATAGACGTCTATTTGTCCATCTTGAAGACGTACAATAGTACGGTTCAGAGAACGTTCAATGAACGTGTAGCAATCACCATCGGTGTAATAGAAACGTTCTGAGAACGTTCTACGTATACGGTCTCAGAACGTTCTAAACGTTTTTAGAACGTTTTCAAAACGTTATACACATTTTCAGAACGTTCTAGAAAACGTACTGTAAACGTTCTAAAATAGTGTAGTCAAAAAAAAACAAAAAAAAAAAAAAATGTGACGTCATTATAAAAAAAATCACCTCAGTACGGGCATTTAGAAGTAAAATGTACATAGCTGATGACGAATAATGATACAACACATGAACAGGGATATGAATTACTTTTTTTTTTTCAATTCAAATAATGTTTGAGAAATTTTAACATACTTGCTATTCCTTTAATTTTAACGTATATGCATGAAAAATTCTATATTCTATGACAGTTTTCCCCAAAAAGTGTCATAACGTCTTTTTATCCCTTAAAAAATTTCTTAAATCTTTGCATTTTTAAAAAAATTCTTTTTTCCCCCTAATCTGAAGATAATGAAGTTATAGTATTAATTAAAAAACTTTGAATAAACACAATGAAATGCAAGAACTCGCACCAACTGTTTTGCGTCAAAAGAAGACACAACCCTTCATCAGGCGAACAATGTAGGCGCGAGAACTGCAAACAAGCACGTTGAGTGTGTTGAATGCGTTGCCGCTTTGTTTATAGCAGCCGTGCCTTGTTTGTAGCAGTCGCGAGTTCTTTCATTTTATAGTGTTTATTCAAAGTTTCGTAATTAATACTATAACGTCATTATCTTCAGATTAGGGG
The DNA here is from genome assembly GCA_963930645.1 of Salticus scenicus. NCBI lineage: Eukaryota > Metazoa > Arthropoda > Arachnida > Araneae > Salticidae > Salticus > Salticus scenicus. Next base: position 91,303,467 of record OZ005658.1, read on the forward strand.
AAAAAAGAAAATTTTAAAAAATGCAAAAATTTAAGGAATTTGTTAAGGGATATAGAGCCGTTATGACACTTTTTGGGAATTACTGTCATAAAATATGGAATTTTTCATACATATACGTTGAAATTAAAGAAATAGTAAGTATGTTAAATTTTCTCAAACATTATTTGAATTTAAAAAAAAAAAAAAGTAATTTATATCCCCGTTGCTGTGTTGTATCATTATTCTTCATCTGCTATGTACAACTAAACTCTTGAATTATTTTGCTTGTTTTAATCCTTGTGATTCCGAATGCGTCATCCTATGATTAATGTTTGTTTTTCATGGTTGTTTTCTGTTTGATTCTCTGATTTCTTGAGCTAAATAATTTATTCCAATTTATTCTTCATTTTTAACTTCAATTAATTTCTTGTACGATAGGGTGCCCGCTAGCAATTTGCTATTATAGCTGCTAACGAACGAAATCGTACATTAAAGCTCAACGACGAGTCACCCCTGACGAGTTTTTTTTTTTTTTTTTTTTTTTTTTTTTTTTCTACCGTTCTAAGCTTTTCCTTAAAAAAAAAAAAATGTTCAAAGTGATGTCTTAATTTTTTATTTCCTCGTTGCTTGTTTGTATCTTTTGATTTGAGTTTCATGTGGTTTTTACGCACCGGTAAAATTATTAAAATTGCAACTTACAATATAGGTATAAATTTATGATTAGACTCAAGTTAAATAAAATAAAAATCAATAAATAAAAATTAAATGCTTCAATAAATCACAATCAGTCTCCCCATGTTATTTAAATTTCTTGTAATTTGCTTCTCATTGTTCTATGTAGTTTCAGTGATCTTATATCGGCTGCTTGGCTTTAACTAAGATTAAAAATTCATTTATACTAATTTTTTTTTTTAAATACAGGGTGCAAAGCATAGTCACGAGAATACCTTTATCTCCGCAACTCTTGGTCGCAAATATATAGTTTCAGTTACAAAATGTTTTGAAAAATATGAGCACTTACTTTTTGCTTACTTTTTTTTTTTTTTTTTTTTTTTTTTTTGTAAATACATTTTCTTATTGGAGGACATCTGAGACCAATTGTTGCGCAAATAAAGGCCTGCTCTCGACTTTGCACCCTGTATATTCTAAACATTTCTGGGTACTACTTTGTAAGTCCATGGATAGTTTATAAATATATTTGAATGCTTAAGTTCATAGAAAGTTTTAATATTTCAACATAAAAAATAATTTCGAAAATGAATGTACCAATACACCGCTAAAATAATATATAATTGAGTTTAGAATATATTGTTAATTTATAATAATAAGAAATTGAAACGAAAAATTAAAAATTAGTTAGAAGGAAGAAATTTAAAAAATTTCCAAATACTTAAATATATAAATATTTTTTTAATCAAAATATTTTTCTAAAATATTTAACATACTTCATATTTTTAAATTTCAGTGCAAGTGTGTATACATATTTTCAGTTTACAGCAGCAGTTTACAAAAATGATGTTTGCAGGTATTTAAATTTATTCCACATGGCAATGTAATTGGTATTCTTTAAATGTTTAAATTTCTTTAAATTGAATCAACACAATTTTTACTCATTTGATGTAATTATGCTATCATGGCATATTAAATAATTAATAAATGTAAATATTATTATTATTAATAAATAATATTGTAAGTACATTATTTATAATTAATATATTATTTCTTAGTATATCATTTATTTACTTATTAATATCGTCTTTTTTTTTTTTTTTTTTTTTTTTTTTTTTTTTTTTTTTTTTAAAGCAGAATATGTTTTTTTATAACGATGTGGAATAAAATTGAATTGAATTAAATCTTTGTTTTATTATGCAGTTAAACAAGTTGATATATTTTATTTAATAAATTACAGTAAAGAGATATTTAAAATTATAAGTCGGTGAAACTTAGGATATTATTTTAAAAATATGCAATTTGCATAACCTAGATTATATATATGATCATATAAACATTAAATAAATACTTCAGAATTTAAAGAGAAAAAAAAAGAATTACAAACCTTAATTTTCTTCATAAACCTTACAATCCTTTCTTCAAACTTTCTTAATTTTCTTTCAAGAAAACACCCTTGCAACTAGCATTTTAAAATACACAATGACCAGTCTGCAAGGGCATTCACTTAAAATTTACTCTCATCTTTTAAACTCTTTATGTTACTTCATTCAGAAACATAATAAACAAAAATAGTCATTCTAACAATTTCCATTTGAGAAGACTAAATTAATAAAATGTATCCATAATTTCTAAGCGGTTTTCTGTAACTGGAGCAGTTTTTTCTGCGATAAAACGTTGCTTTCAAGTATCAAAAGTTAGTCTTAAGAACTTACGCAGATATGAAAATGATTGTTTAATTGATATTAAAATAAGACTTTAATAAATAGAACATAGAGAATATTACAGGTTAAAAATATTACATGTTTACCTTTTCTAAAGCTTATCCAAGTCATTATAACGCGAAAACTGAACAAAACAGATTACATGTTTTAAAATTACCGCTTCACATAACGACACGACATTCGACATTCCCAAGACCTGGCGCTGGCGTTTGTTTCACTTTGCACAGTCAGCGAGAATTAAATAAATGCAATCCACAGATGTCAATTTCATCTGCTCTTCCCTTCTAACATCCGGAATAATCATGTTTAAAGTTCAACATTTCAAACAGAAAAATTTATTAAGCATGTAGAAAACATAGTTTTTTTTTTTTTTTTTGAAAAATGGAGCTGAGTTAAACAATTATTTAAATTTTTATAAAGTATTTGAAAAACTTATGAGATCACTTTATTTTTCCATTTTAAAATCTCGAATTAAACGGAAAAGCATATTTTGTTTTAGTGTATATTTCAGTATTGAACAAAATATTCATTGAAAGGATCAGAAATGGCATACACTTTATTTTTTCTGTATACATAAAAAGAACGCAATGGATGCATGGAAATTTTCGGGGTTTTAACACTCCATGAGACGTCCTCCATAGGATTCGACAATTTTTAGAACTTGTTTGCGCATCTTAATAAAATTTTGTGGAAATTGCGTCTGAAGAATCAGTGGACAGAATTTAACCTAACTTGATACTTAGTCGAACTTTTATTTAAACTAGCCCTGATTAATTTTTGGAATATATGACCTAATAGGTGCTCAGCTATTATGTAATGCCTCCCCCCCTCCATGTAACGGAGGGCAGTATCTCAGTTTCTATTGAATAAAACTGCACCAAACTTGATATGTGAGATAGATATTATGTTAAACTATGGTGATCTAATTTGAGCATATATTGATTGAGAGGTGGCACTAATGTGCTGCAACTCAATCCCGTTTAAAGGAAAGCAATATCTCAGATTATTATTATTATTATTATTATTATTATTATTATTATTATTATTATTATTATTAAAAATTCACTAACATGAGTATGTGAAATATATATTATGAAAAACTATGATAATTCAGTTTGGGTATATATCGGCCGATATAGTACTCTTTATTATGCAATTTTTCCAGATAGCTATACCTCAGCATGTGTTACTGAAATCTGCAACAAATTTAATATGTAAAATTTTAATTTTGAGATACAGTGTTTATTAAATTTTTGTTCATTTTAACTGGTTAAGTGGCGCTGTTATATAGAATGTTACAAAATAAAGTAGTGCGATGGGTAGAAGATTTCTTTTAAACAGTTTAATTAAAAGAGAATGGCTACATAAAATGTTTATCTATTAAGAAAATAATTTTTGAAATATATATTAAATAATTTTCTTTTATTAAAATTTATTAAATAAAATTTGGATTAAAAAAATAAATAAATAAAATAAGAACAATCAAAGAGAGAAATGATTTAAAAACATTATCAATATTGATAATTTACCAGTAACATTCAAACTTAAATAGAATCATAAATAAAATATAATAAAAGTTTAAAATTATGCTTAAAGAAAGAAAAAAAAACTCATTTCTGTAACTTCCCGATGAGTATTAGTGACCGCGAGGTTCTACTCTCGAACCTTACAGACGGGAAGTGCTGGTTTCGATTCCTGGTCGCGCTCGTCGACTTGGGTTTTCGGAGTTTTCCGTGATTTTCTTTGAAACTCGCATAAATAAGGGTTATTCATTCTTAGAATGATTTCCACGGAGGACACACCATTCAGACCTAGAACCCTCGTGTAGTTAGTTTGTTTTAATCCTAACACCAACATTCAATGAATATTACGAAATCAAAACTGAATCTGAGCATTTTGTCCTATTCGTAATAATCTCACTGAGACAGAACGTTTTGTGACGGTGTTACATTTAAACGTTTTGTATAGAACTGAAATTGTACGTTTTATGGAAGGTACAATGCACACTTTTTTTGAACGTTCTAAATAATACCATTTTTGAACGTCTAATGGAACGTTCTTTTGACACGAAACACGGTGTTTGAACTATTGTAACCGTTATTAGACGTACAAAGAACGTTCCGGTGCTACTTGGGTACTTTCGTTTACGTTAAGCGCTTTTAACACTTTCTAATATTTTTAACACTTTCCAACAAGGTTGAAAAGTATTTATGACTTCGGTTTGTCTGTGTGTCTGTCTGTCTGTCCGTCTGTCTGTCCGTGCTCTAACTCCCGTAAATATTTATGGAATTTCTTGAAACTGATATATGTTATTCAAGTTCACTATCGGACGTTCCCTATTGTAAATAGAGTTTATACCTCTACTGGTTTGTGTACAGGGATTCTCGAAAGTATTTCAAAGCATTGTGTTCTATGAGAGGTATTTGTATAAACCATATTTTCATACCTTTAGTGTAGACATATCTGAATGAAATTGAAATATGTTATTCATTTCACTATTGGATGTTTCCTGTTTAAAATGGAGGAATTACCACCATCGGTTTATGTACAGGGATACTCAAAATTATTTCAAAGCATTGCGTTCTATGAGAGATATATTTCTATAAATCAAATTTTAATAACTTTACTTTCCACGAAGTTTTTGAAAAATTGAAGTATGTTATTTATATGCACAAAAGAATGCTTTGCAAAGAATATAGCATGTTTAGCATTAGATTTACAGGGTGGAATAAAAATATCCGTTACATTAAGAGCTATTAATAAACAATTGCTAGAATTGTACTTTCGTTTACGTTAAGCGTTTTTAACACTTTCTAACATTTTTTAAGTGTGAATATGATTTCAGTTTTGTGTATCTGCCTGTCCGTCTGTCTGCCTGCCTGTCTGTCTGTCCGAGCTCTAACTCCCGTAAATATTTATGAAATTTCTTGAAACTGATATATGTTATTCAAGTTTACGATCTGATGTTCCGTATTGAAAATGGAGTTTGTACCTCTACTGGTTTGTGTACAGGTACACCCGAAAGTATTTCAAAGCATTATGTCCTATGAGAGGTATTTCGATAAACCATATTTTTCTTACCTTTACTGTAGACATATCTCAATTAAATTGAAATATGTTATTCAGATTCCCTATTGGATGTTTCCTGTATAAAATGGAGGAAATACCAATTCTGATTTATGTACAGGGACACTTAAAAGTATTCCAAAGCATTGCGTTCTATAAGAGTTATTTCTATAAATCAAATTTAAATATCTCTACTTTCTACGAAGTTTTAGGAAATTGAAATATGTCATTTATATGCACAAAAGAATGCTTTGAATAGAATATAGCATGGTTATCATTAGATTTACAGGGTGACACAAAAATATTCAGTTATATTAAGAGCTATTAATAAAAAATTGCTAGAATTGTACTCTCGTTTACTTTACGCGTTTTTGAAACTTTCTATCATTTTTTTAGTGTGAATATAATTTCAATCTCTGTATCTGTCGGACTGTTCTTCTTTCCGTCTGTCTGTCTCTCTGTCTGTTTTACTGCGCTCTAATTCCCGTATATATTCATAGAATTTCTTTAAACCGATATATTTTATTCAAGGTGACTATCGGATGTTCCCTATTGAAAATGGAGTGAATACCTATTATGGTTTGTGTACAGGGACACCCAAAAGTTTTCGAAAGCATTGTGTTCTATGGGAGGAGTTTCTATAAACCATATTTTAATACCTTTAATGTATAGAAACTTCAATGAAATTTTAACATGTTATTCAATTCCCTATCGGATGTTTCCTATGTAAAGTAGAGTACATTTCTATCTGGTTTGTGTACAGGGGCACTTGAAAGTATTCCAAAGCATTGTGTTGTATGAGAGTTATTTTTATAAACCAAATTTTAATAATTTTATCCTCCACAAAGCTTAATGCAATTGAAATATATTATTCGTAAGCACAAAAAAGTGCCTTCTATGTAATATAGTATGGTTAGTATTAGATTTACAGGATCACACAAAAATAATCAGTTACATTAAGAGCTATAAATAAAAATTTGCTGGAATTGCACTTTTGTTTACATGAGCGTTTTAAAACTTTCTTATAATTTTAGTGGGAATATGATTTCAATTTGTGCATCTGTCTGTCCGATTGTCTACCTTTACGTTTTAGGACAGAATGTTTTAAAAGTTATATTTAAAAATATTTCTGCTATAAAAATCATAGAAACATTGACCTGCATTATTAATATTCTAAAATGATGTTGTGTATAGAACATTATATGATTAACTTTCAGATTTACAGGGCTACACTAAAATATTCAGAGAGATTAAAAGCTGTAATTATAATCTGACGGCTGAGTTTTCTTTTGCGTTAAGCCTTTTTAACACTTTCCAAAATGCCTAAGAGTAATTTTAAAATCAATTAGTCTATCTGCATGTTTTTCAGTTGTTCTGTCTGTTGTATGATAAAGTAGGCAAAGAATATTAAAAGTTATTCGATACAATTGCGTATAGTTGGAAAGTGTTACTAATCAATGCGTACTGCATGATTTTTCTTTCTTGTTTATTTATATATTTATAAATCTAAATAACAATAGACTCGTAAAAATATGAGTTTGGAACTTTAAACCTATTTCATCCTGACCAAAATATAAAGGTTTCGAAACTAAACGCCTAAGTGAACAGCAAATTCACCTGGGGTTTTACTTTATATGAGTATTCATCAAATCTCCTGCTTCCTTTTGTCTTTCTGATTAGGTCTTCATCAGACAGTTTATGACGGGTTTCAGCCTGCAAAAAAAAAAAAAAAAAAAAAAAAAAAAAAAAATGTATACACACACAGATTAATTTTATGGTACTTTACGATTACATGTATTTAACGTTAAAAAATAAAATGCGCTCAGAAGACTAATAAGATCACTTTATTTATTCATTTATTTATTGTGTGTGTGTGTAGAAATTAAAATCTGCGGGGCTCCACCACTAGTCGAGAGGTTCTCCTTTCAAAAATGAGGAGGTCCTTAGGTTCGAATCCAAGGCTCTTTCGTCAGCCTAACCGTTCGGAGTTTTCCTTCTCCGCTTCGGTAATGCCCAGAGGTATAATTTTGATGGGAACATGGAGGACAATGCGGCCAAGACAGATTTTACGTGCACCAGCCACCACTAGTGTGCACGACGCTCTTTGGCCGGCTCGAGTACCCAACCTGCAATCTTCCAATTATGAGCCCGACGCTCTATTGACTAGGCTACCGTGGCCCAATTTTCCAATAGGAACCTTTAGAAAGACCTTCCCCGTAGAACACTCTGCGGAGGCGTACGACCCTCGATTAGTCAACTTGCCTTAGCAACGACACGCACATAACTACTTTTTCACTTAGCCCAAACAGTAACAGAAAGGCTCACGAAATTTTTTACGAGTCCTATACTTTCTTATTATGTATGGCAGGGTACAAAATCGCTAGAAGGCCACTATCTCCGCAACCATTGGTCGCAGATGTGTACTTTCAATTACAAAATGTTTTTAAAAAATCTAATGTGACTTCCTTATACACACATTGAAGTATACATATTTTTATGAAAATATTGACACTTTGTGACAATAACTGATTCGTAAATAAAAAGGTTGGTTCCAGTCCACAAACATTTCTAAAAACACCCCCCCCCCCTCCAAAACAACAACAAAATATATATATATAGGGTAAGTGCACCAGTGATTGACACTTTTAAAGCAATCTCTGATGTTTTTAATGTTCTAGTCATCAGAAAATATTTTTAGAAATCTTAAGCTTGTAATATGGTATGAAAGACATTCAGAACCCCATATAGGTTAAAGTATATACATTTGATAACAATTATTTTTTTAATGAATTTTTATTTGACACCCACTCAGTGTTCCAGTAATTGATACTGCCAGTTTTTGCTTTTATCAGTAATTGGCCCCCTATGTTCCAGTGTTTGACACTGCTAGTTATTCATTTTACCAGTTATTAGCACCCTATGCTCCAGTGTTTGACATATATTGTTAAAATTCTTATATGTAAAATATATGATTTTATTATTTTTCTTATTTATTAATTATTTCGGGATAGATGTCAATTACTGGAGCATGCCAATCACTGGAGCACCTACCTTATATATATATATATATATTACTTCTACTCCAATCACAAAGGTCACAATAATCGGATTATATATATCACAGAGACAAATATAGTATAGTCCACGATTACAGTCTTTCAATGGCAAAGGCACAGTTTAGAATTCAATGAAAATCTTTCGAGTATATGTGGACTACTTTTATTCTCTTTGGCGAAAATTAGTGGCGAGAAACGATACATTTTACCAAAACAATTAACTCCGTTAAAATTGAATAAGGGTTTACTAACTCTGGCTATCTGAAATATTTTCAACCAAATTAAATTGCTATTCTCTCCAAGTTGCCATGTTTGTAGCCGACGCAGATTTTGACTTTGGCATCGATTTTGGCGATTTGGCCTCGACTTTGGGACTTGGTTAGTGAATTAAGCGAAAATTTTTAGTTTGGGGTTGCCAAAGTTTAGAAGCTCTGACTTTAATAAGAATAGAGTTTTGGAATTTTCCTGAAAAATTCATTGGTTTATAGCGCTGAACTTAATTCATCGAAAGTCCTATAAATGAATATAGAAACAAGACTATAGAAAAGAAGAGTGATTATTGATGATTGTAGACTAGAACTTGCCTACACTTATACGTGCTACTTTCTACACGGCATTACAGTAAAAAGTGGAAACAGATGGTAATCTTTTAATTTCCATAAAGGTGGGTGTTGATTTAGAGCCAAATTAAGCATTCAAATGTGGCGAAAATTGGTAGTTTAGAATTTGCAAAGTGTCTAACTTCAGTAGAAGTCGAGTTCTGGAATTTTTTGTAATGATTCATTGGTTTTTAGCGCATAATTATTTCAAAAATTCCATAAACTACTGATAATAACTCTCGATGAATTGAAATTGCATTCAGACTTCGAAATTTTCGGTTGTTCCTCAGTTAGCGAAATTTCTTATCTGTTACGTATTTCACAACGTAAACTTGATTTCTGCAGTAAGAATGATTGTTTTATTGAATTGTTTCGAAATTATTCATCAATTATTGATTTTTGTAACAAAAAGAAAAAAAAAAAAAAAAAAAAAAAAAAAAAGAGTTTTATTCGAACGTTTCCTGAATATTCATTAAATAAAGTGCATTCATTGACAAGAACCTGCTTATTTCTTTAAGAATTACTTTCTACACGCAAAAATGTCGACAACTTTTTTAACACTATCATTAAGGGCTTTATCTACGGGCTGAATATTCATTAAATAAAGTGCATTCGTCGACTATAACCTGCTTATATCTTTAAGAATTACATTCTACATGCAAAAATGTCGACAACTTTTTTAACAGTATCATTAAGGGCTTTATAACTACGGGCTGAATATTCATTAAATAAAGTGCATTCGTCGACTAGAACCTGCTTAAATCTAAGAATTATTTTCTACACGCTTTAAATGTCGACAACTTTCTTATCAATATCATTCTCTCTATGGGCTGAATATTCATTAAATAATGTGAATTCATCGACTAGAACCTGCTCATGTATTTAAGAATTACTTTCTACACGCAAAAACGTCGACAACTTTCATAACATTATAATGACGAGCTCTATCTACGAGCTGAATATTCGTTAAATAAAGTGCATTCGCCGACTAGAACCTGCTTATATCTTTAAGAATTACCTTCTACGTGCAAAAATGTCGACAGGTTTCATAATATCATTGCGGGCTCTCTCATTAGCTTGTTTTGAAATGACATTGAACGCATATGATGGTTGCCATATATAAAGGCCAAAGCCTTTGTATTTACCATGTTTTTACTAACTCTCTTTCTTGTTTGTTTGCCCAGCACAAATTATAACAAACCTATATACCAATTTGCAACGTTTTACATCCAACCGTTTTTGAGTTATACGATATACATACACACATACAGACGTCACAAAAAATCATGTAAAGTCGCTGATATCTGTAAAACGAGAGCTCGTACTAAGACGAAACTTTCAAGTGTACAACTAGACATAACAATCACACATACAAAATTGCAACATTCTATGGTGATCTGTTTTTGAGCTATGTGAGATATAAAATCCATTTCGCAAATCGGGATTACAATACTTCCTTTGAAACCTTTGGACGGCCCCTGCCTCCCTGGGCTCGGCCAAGCTTAACGGGTTGGATGCCGTCTGCCGGAGTGAATAAATCGCCAGATCACCGTATGGAAGCTGCTGGGCAGCAATGTAACTAGAACGCCAAAGCTTAGGAATTGCAGAGTATCGACTTCTGCTTTGGACATACAGCTCGATTTGTACACCTCACCCTCCGAGATAGCTACGGTGGAAACGCACAGACACGCTCCAGGATGTTAAAGAATTTGGAATAAGTACACTTACTAGCTAAGAGTCGAAATAACTGGAATTATACAAAATTAACAATTTTGAATTTAGGCAGGGAGGGAGGGGAAAAAAAACGCTGGGGGAGCCGCTATAGTTAGTAGTGCACACAGTAATTAAAGCCGAAAGAGGAGGCCATTTGAAAAGGGGAAGGGACTTAAGAATTGAGAAAGACAAGCTGAACGAGGAAGGAACAATGAGATTATTATAAAAAAAAAAAAAAAAAAAAAAATGATTACGTGAAGAGTGGGGGATGGAAGATAGTTTTGGGCGCATAGCGAAAATTTTGAAGTTTTTGAAGTGGCAAGGCCTAAATAATCCTAATTGGGAGGGAAATTACGCAGGGAGGCCGAATGGAGAAGAGAAAGAGGGACCATCGCAATTTTGGTCCACCACAGGGGGATGGTACCCCGCGTTGGTAGCCCGATGACTGCTAAACGACCTCATCGATCACTTGACGGTGCAGCACAGATTAACGAGGACTAGACACCGCCACACCCTCGTAAAAAAACGAAAATAAAATAGGATAAAAATAAATAAAAATAAAAATAAATAAAATATAGAATAAAAAAATAAAAAATAATAATATAGAATAAATAAATTAAAGTAAGTAAGTAATTAAATTAAAATTGGTGCGGGTCAAAACTTGATGAATACCAAAAAGAAATGTGGCAGGAAAAAGTTCTAGGCTTAACAAGGAAAGTACAATTGAGAAAAGAAGTGCGTGTCAAAACTAGATGAGTATACAATACTTCCTTATACCTTGTATATGGAAGTAAAAAGGTAAGCATTTATGATACGACATGTTTAAGTTAAAAAAAAAAAAAAATGAATTTTTTGAAAATTACAAAATCTAACTTTTTATACAGTTCCCAGGTCCCTATAATCGTACAGTCGGTAACAAAAGTGTTCGAACACTAGCAAAAATTCCTATGTAAAAAAAGTACACTTTATACGGTTTTGTTAAATAAATCCTTGTCGAATCCTGTTCTTAGTCAGTGTAAGAACACGACTCAATAAGAATTTATTTAACAAAACCGTATGAAGTGTACTTTTTTTACATAGAAATTTTTGTTAGTGTTCGGAAACTTTTGTTACCGACTGTATTCAGTAAAAATCTGGTGTGAAACAACCACACGAATTCCATTACCCACTATTACACGTATTATATGCACTTATTGAAGATAATGTGATCAAAAGACATAAAATTGACCTAAAAAAGTAGAAACCTAAAATTTTTCCGGTAAGAGAAAGTTGATACACGTGTAAAGACATATAAATAAAATTTATATAGCGGGTTAAAATAATAATAATAATAATAATAAATCGTTGGGGCCATTTTTTAAAACACCAATTTCCGAGATCTAAAATTGACCTACCTTATCAGGATAACTGTTAATTTTCCTGTGATAGCCATATAATGTATGAGAAGGGATATGCAAAATGGGTTTATGTAACAATTTTCAAGAAAATCATTAGAGCCGTTTTTGTGATACAAAGTTGTACCAAAACATAGCATTAAAACAGGAATATTAAAACAGGAATAAACTACTACGTCAGAAACGCCAAAGAAAAATTATTGAGGTGCATACAGCTGTTTCGGTAGCCTAAAGCGTACCGTCATCAGTGCAAAAAGAATTCTGAATCATGAGAAGTGCTCGTATATATAGGAGAGGGACCGGATTTAGTTCAACCAATAGTTTAGCCGTTTTTGAAGAAACGCACTTGCGAGACCTGAATTGAGCCACTTATGCAGGACGCCTATCAATTTTCCTGAACTAACCAGCTAATTCATATGAAATCACACATAATACAGTATTTATATAGACACTCTGAAGAAAATCGTTAGAGCCATTTTTGAGATATGGACTTACGGTTTAGGATGTACGGTAGTCGGGTAATGGAAGTGAAAATTGACACCCTTCCTAGCAAATAGAATACAAAAAGCTCCATTTACGAGCGCCAAAACTGACAGTAGAGGAAGAAGGAGAGTACTGCATCAGAGGAGGTAAGGAGGGCCGGAAGTGAGGATCCCTCCTCCGTAGATAAGAGTCTGATCCCTCCTCCGTAGATAAGAGTCTGCACCGTAGATAAGAGAACCTCTAGCGTAGATGAGGAAGTTGATATGATAAAGAATTTAATTATGATTTTAAAATTAATTTTAAACTTAGAAAAAAAAAAAAAAAATTATGATTTTAAGAGTCAGAAAGATAAGGAAGTTATTTTAAGAGAATTTTAATTAGGATTTTAAAATTAATTTTAAACTTAGAAAAAATTTTTAAAAAGAGAATTTCTTATGTTTGATGAGATTTTTCTTATACTTAAAAAGAAAGAAAGAAAGAAATGTAATTTGAAATATTTTAAACTTAGAAAAAAATTATGATTTTAAAAAGAGAACTTTAATTATTGATTTTAAATAATTATGATTTTAAACTAAGAAAAAATTATGATTCGTGAAAGATAAGGAGGGTTAGAATTAAGAGATAATGAATGTGATTTTTCTTAATTAATTATGATTTTAAAAGATAATTTTAATTATGGTTTTAATTATCACTGTCATCTATTAGTCGATTTGAGAGAATTTATTTCTATATATATATATATATATTTTTTTTTTTAAATAAAGAATTTAATGAGAGGTAATGTATTTCGAGGACTTAGCATTTTTCACGATGGTCAGAAAATTGAATGAATTTAGGTGTTGCCATTCGGAGATTGTAAATTTTTACAATGTTTATAGAACATGTCGATTTAGGAGAAAATACTTAAGCTAATGAATAGTATTGTAAAATTAAGCACTTTGTGGAATTAAGTGCTGATTATATGCAAATAATTTAGGGTTTTTTTCGACCAATCAGAAGCATGGAATTAGGTTTCTAAGTCATTTTAGTATGCAAGTTTCAGAAAAAACCACGGAAAACTTTAAATATCGTATAAAGAATGGGTTTAAATTATGATGAAATTTCTACTATTTAAACGATAAAGATTTTTAAATCGATCTTTTTTTATAGTAATTTGAAAAATTTACAGAATGAAAAATTTAAATATTGTGATAAGTGCATCATTTTTTCTGTCATATGCAGTAATAGAGTGATTAATAATTGTGTAATTCACTGTTTATCCTTCAAATAGTGTATTTAAAGAACTTTATCAGTGCACTTTCTTAAATTACAGGATGTTGATATTATCTTTTACACTTGTAATTTTTAGTTTGAACTTCCATTTTATAATAAAATAGTTATATTATCTTCTATCCTAATATATTTTAAATAAATAGAGAATCTTGTAAATGAGTTGTCTTAGAAATTTTGCGAAGGACAATTTAAATAATGTGGTAAGTGCGTATTTTCGGATATATGTAGAAATAGTGATTAAGAATTGTGTGTTAACGATTGTTTATCTTTGCAATTCAGGAAATGCTTAAACATGTATTCATGAGATCTTGGTCATAAACTTTTAAATAGATAAGGAATCTTTTAAATGAGTTGTATCAGAAATTATGTAGACAATTGCTAGATAAGTAGTTTTCGTTTAAAAGTGTGTGATTTAGGATGAAACTTTGATAGTGAATTCACATAGATAACTGATAGCGTTTCCAAAATATTTAAAGTGTTAACCAATATTAATCGTTTTTTATTTTCTCGGATAAAGTCTATTGATATATTTTTATTAACTTGCTATGAATACTATAAAGTTTAACTAAGAATTAATTAATAATTGTGTAATGATGATATTTTTAGACATGTACTCAGCTTTGATATGACGTAGAATTGAACCGGTCACCTTTCAACTGAAGTCTTAATCAATTAGAAATTTGTTAAATTTGGAATCAAACCCGCTATACTTTTCAACTTAAGTGCTCATATTTAATATTGTATTTTTTGTTGAAATGAGTGATTATTAAAAGATAAGCATAATAGAAAATGTAACACAGGAATTCACCCTAATTAAGTGATTTAAGATTAAAATTTGAAATATTTAATCTATGTTTAATGAAATGAGTGATTATTAAAAGTTAAGCATAATAGGAAAAGTAACATATGAATATTTACAGTGCTTACAACAACAGAAAACATAGAAAAACATAAACTATATACAATCCGTTAAAATAAAATCAGTCTCACTCCCTTTAATGACACATTGCTGAAAATGAAATAACAAGTTTAGCATTGCGAAATTGATTAAGATTTAATATTGCAAACTTAATTATATTGAGTGAAATTACGTGACATTGTCTAGTATGACGTAGTAGCTACGTAACTGATAACACAAACCCTACACTAAGGCTCCTATAATACGAGCTGGCTTACAGCTGATCATTGTTGCCCAGCGAGAATATAGCTTGGCGACGTTTAGTTGCAGATGTATTACTCAGCGTTTTTATCGCCTAAAATGGCGAGTTTGCCTAAACAGAAGAGCGAATTATTGTTTGTACTTGATAAGTTTGGCGGTAATATTTGGCGAAATTTTCTTATAACCCTTGTAAAAAGTAGCCGTCACTGTTGCTGTTAAATTAATTAATTTTAAATATTTATACACGTTGAAATGTAGTGTAGGTTGTAAAATACAACATTTAGATAATCAAACAGCAATAAAAACAAATAATTGATACAAAAAATGCAAGAAAACATATCATAATTACACTTCATATTTGTGATTGAAAGCTATGCGTACAATTTTCTTTTGGACAATTAATAGCCCATTTCTTTCGCCTTTCTTCATCTGTTGGAAATCTAAACGTTCTAAAAGCGGTTCTGGTATGATATGAACAATTTTCGGCTGCAAAACCTCCGTTTTATGTGATTTGATAACACTTGAAATTCGGACCGCGTGGGCAACAATCGCTGAGTGGGAAACAAAATGCCTGATGAGCCAGCCTGTATTGAAGGAGCTCTACCCTACACTAATGTAGTATATGTGACGTAGCTACTACGTCATACTAGACAATGTCACGTGACATAGTAGATAAGAAAGCTTACCACGTGATCTTGATAAGAAATAGCGTTATCGCTCATTTCACACCGTGCGAGTAGAAGAGAAGGACGCAAATTAACAACTGTGTTGAGGTAAGTTCAATTTTTATAGCATTTATTTAAACATAAATAAAGAGACATGTGTTTTATATTAAAAAATATTTTTTATTAATAATTTAATCAATAGGGAACTACATTTGGACGTTTTCGTTACTTGGGTACTGAAGATAACAAAAATTTGTTTTTAATAAAGGTTTTAGGCATATCATTAAGAGCTTGTAACAAGTCGCCTTGTGTCACTTTCTTATTCATAGAAAATATTAAATAAATCAGCAATATTAGAGTTCTTTATTTTACGGTTTTTATAAGTCACTTCGTCCCACTCCAATTTATGGGGGAGAATTTCTTTAAACCGAATTAAAATCACAAAGTCTTATTGTATAAAAACGATTTAGTTAATAAGAAAGCAAAAAATATATTTACACATGTTTAGCTTTTTTCGTGACTTAACGTATCTATTATAATATGAAATGGTGTGTAGAAAGTAATTTCATAATAAAAACACAATTTTTGATTAAAATATTTAATTTTACATTATTATCAGTATAAAAACAGGTTTATAAAAATCTAAATTATTGCTAAATCGTTAAGGTTATATTGACTAATACACTCTACATTAAAATTATCCAAAAATTTCAACAAGTCGTTATCACCGCTCACGAGTGAAACATTATTATTACTCATACACTCCCCATTTATATTCTCAATGTTGTTCGTTGGAGAGTCATAAAAATTACTTTGTGTCAAACATTTAGTATTTATATTTTCATTAGCAGTGGGTAAAACGTCGTATGCATTCTTATCCAAAACATTTGATAAGATCACATTTTCACTGGTTGATGAAGTGAAAACATTATTTTGATTATCTGAAAAATTCGTTAATTCCACATTTACACTCCCAAAGTTGTTGGTTGGTGAGTCATTATTTCGTGAGATGTGTTCGGTATTCATATTTTCATTATTTAAAAATATTAAAAAATACGTATTGTTATTTTCATCATGAAAGCTTTTGGCTAAAGAATAGGTGTTGGTTAAAAAAGCAGTATTCAAGTTATTCAAAAAATTCGTTAAGTTCATATTTTCACTGTCTAAGTTGAGAGTATTTCGTTCATTGCATTTTGTACATACGTAAGCAGAAGAATCTTTACGATGATTTTTTCTGTTATGTCGTAATAATTCATACTTATATCGAAAACTTTCGTTGCATTCTACACATAGATATTCAGGTAAAACCTTTCGATGTAGTATTTTTTTATGATTCAATAAATCTTGTTTAGTCCTAAACACTTCACTACATTCATCACAACTGTGCTTATGCAAAGTCTTTTTATGAATTTTTGCATTATGCTTTAAAAAATCCCGTTTACGACTAAAATTTTCCATGCAGTATTCACACCCATATCCTATGCGAGGTTTTTCATGAGTTTTTAAGTGTCTTTTATAACCGTACGATCTACTAAATGCTTTCTTACACACATTACAAATATAGGGTTTTACATCCTTTAAGTGAAATGTCTCATCTTCAAAACATGATGAAGTGGCTTGTTGATGAACAGAAACTTGCACTTCCTCAGATAGATCCATTATAAATATAATCAAAGTAAAACTTTAAAAATGCTATATGAAAACTGAAGCAACTCCACGAAAACAAGTCAGCAACTGATTAAATTTTCTACGAGACTGAATTTATACTCTATGTTTATTGCCAAATATATTAAAAAATCTCGCCAAATCTTAGCAGATATGTTATTTTAATAGCCAAATCTTGAAAAATATCCCCAATCCCATTAAAAAATCTCGTAAAATATTTTAGTTTATCAACGTGTCGAAACAAATAATTTGTTCATGTTTAATTTCAAGCATGCAGAAAAGTTAAACTTTTAAGCAGGTTAAGATTTCCCTAGACTATATGTTAAATGGTTAATGCTAAAATTGGAAAGTTCATGATTTTTTGATACAATCTCTAAAATTGGTAAGATTATATTTACTATAAAATATCAATTTATTCATGAAATAATGTTTTTAAAAAAAATATGTAGTTTTAAAATATATAGTTTTAAAATCATATTTAAAAAAAAAAAAAAAAAAATACCTCTACATTAACATAAGTGCATTTATTTTAAAAATTCGATTAATAGTTTAAACTTTTACATAAAATTTTTATATGAGATATATAATTAAAAATACAATTTTTATACACATACTTTTATTTTTCTAATTATAACATTTTTACATGTATCATTTTTATACAAAGTTTACAATAATTTTATAAGATTCAACTAACAATTTTTAATATATATAGGAAAATCAGATATTACATTTGAAAAGAACCATATTTAGTCATACAAAGTTCTAATTTGAAAATTTCTGTTAATGTCCAACCTGATCCTTGTTCGCTAAATTCATCAAAACACTTTTTCATCTTGTTAAAAGCGTTTTCAAGATCATTATTCAAATCATTTATTAAAAGAGTTGTTATACTTTTTGACCTAAAATTTTGAGTAATAAAATCCTTCTCTCCATTTTCATAAATACAACTAAAAATAACTTCTACATTAATATACCATTTCAATGTACCTTGATCATTTAATTGAAAGTTTAATTCGTTTAAAATGTCAGTTCTTAAATTATTAAAAAATGAGGTCAAATCCAAATTTTTGTTTTTATTATCAAATGTGGTTATTGTAAATGTATTAAGAGCATTTTTTCTTTTAAAATGCATAATTTTCTCCTTGAGCAGATCTCGGTCAGAATTTGATTTTCCCTTTAATGTTGCTTGCGATAAAGGTTTTCGTTGATTTTCTCTAACATGCTCTAATAATTTATATTTCTGTCTAAATGTTTCTGCACATCGATCACAGGAATGCACTGGTAAAGGTTTTTGATGGTTTTTTCTAATATGCATCAGCAACTGATACTTGCGATTAAAGGATTCGCTACATTGCTCACATCTATGTTCAATAGGAATCTTTTCATGAATTTTTAAATGTCTCTTTAACTCATCTGATCTGGTAAATGCTTTCGAGCATTCATTGCAAATAAAAGATTTTTCGTTGAGATGAATTTTCATGTGTCGAAGCAAATCCCATTTTCGTTTAAATACCACACTGCAAGAAACACAACTAAAAGTTTTCGGTAGTTTCTTAGTATCCAAGTTTGATGACAACTCATTTGAAATAGGCATCTTTTCAGATAAATCCATTTTTCTCGCTAAAAAGTAGAGTGTTATACAAAATCGAAGTTATAAAATTAAACGTGCGCACTCCTCAAAAATATAGCAGCAACTGATTAAAATTTCTTTGCGAGTGCATTTATACTGTAGGTTTACCACCAAATTTGTAATTACTGGCGAAATCACGCCAAATATAAGCTAAATTCATACACTAGGTGAAGCAGCCAAATTCTTTAGAACCCTTATTAATCTCGCCAAATATGTATCATTTTAATATCCAAACCTTTTAATGTAATCTAGTTTATCAACATGTTAAAACAAATAATTTGCGCATCACAGATTTTAAAGCTTGTAGACTATTCGTTTGAAGTTTTTCATGTTTTTTTCCGAAACTTGTATACTAAAATCACTTAATTTTATAACTATTAAAAATCCATGCTTCTGATTGGATCACGTGACCATAAAAGAAGCCAGCATGTTCAATACTAGTGCATCTATTTCTATCTTAAACAGAGTGTATTCCTGTGGTTAAAATCGCTTGAAAACTACTATCCCCCGAGAATATTTTGTATAACAAAAAGTACTATATACACATAAAATATAACTAAGTAAGTATTAAACCTTAATGTACTTCAACATTTTTGCAATATTTATAAGTATTGTTCATTTAAAAAGTTACATAACATCACAAAAAGTACTATATATGCACATAAAATATATCTAAGCAAGTATTAAACCTTAATGTACTTCAACATTTTTGCATCATTTATAACTATCGTTCACCTAATAAGTTGCATATCATCACAAAAAGTACTATATAAATTCATAAAATATAACTATGCAGCTATTAATCCTTAATGTACTTCAACATTTTTGCAATATTTATAAGTATTGTTTATCTAATAAGCTACATAACATCGCAAAAGTACTATATATGCACATAAAATATAACTATGCAACTATTAAACCTTAATGTACTTCAAAATTTTTGCAATATTTATAACTATTCGACATCTAATAAGCTACATTACATCACAAAAAGTACTATATATGCACATAAAATATAACTATGCAACTATTAAACCTTAATGTACTTCAAAATTTTTGCAATATTTATAACTATTGGACATCTAATAAGCTACATTACATCACAGAAAGTACTATATATGCACATAAAATATATCTAAGCAGCTATTAAACCTAAATGTACTTCAAAACTTTTGCAATATTTATAACTATTGGACATCTAATAAGCTACATTACATCACAAAAAGTACTATATATGCACATGAAATATAACTAAGTAAGTAATAAATCTTAATGTATTTCAACATTTTTACATCATTTATAACTATCGTTCACCCAATAAGCTACATTACATCACAAAAAGTACTATACATGCACATAAAATATATCTAAGCAAGTATTAAACCTTAATGTACTTCAACATTTTTGCATCATTTATAACTATTGGACATCTAATAAGTCGCATATCATCACAAAAAGTACTAAATATGCACATAAAATATAACTATGCAGCTATGAAACCTTAATGTACTTCAACATTTTTTCAATATTTATAAGTATTGTTTATCTAATAAGCTATTAAATCTTAATGCATTTCAAGATTTTTGCAATATTTATAACTATCGTTCACCTAATAAGCTACATTACATCACAAAAAGTACTAAATATGCACATAAAATATATCTAAGTAAGTAATAAATCTTAATGTATTTCATCATTTTTTACAATATTTACAAGTATTACTTATTTAATGAGTTACATCCTAATAAGTATTGTATATAATTTCACTCAATATAATTAAGTTTGCAATATTAAATCTTAATCAATTTCGCAATGCTAAACTTGTTATTTCATTTTCAGCAATGTGTCCTTAAAGGGAGTGAGACTGATTTTATTTTAACGGATTGTATATAGTTTATGTTTTTCTATGTTTTCTGTTGTTGTAAGCACTGTAAATATTCATATGTTATTTTTTCTATTATGCTTAACTTTTAATAATCACTCATTTCATTAAACATAGATTAAATATTTCAAATTTTAATCTTAAATCACTTAATTAGGGTGAATTCCTGTGTTACATTTTCTATTATGCTTATCTTTTAATAATCACTCATTTCAACAAAAAATACAATATTAAATATGAGCACTTAAGTTGAAAAGTATAGCGGGTTTGATTCCAAATTTAACAAATTTCTAATTGATTAAGACTTCAGTTGAAAGGTGACGGGTTCAATTCTACGTCATATCAAAGCTGAGTACATGTCTAAAAATATCATCATTACACAATTATTAATTAATTCTTAGTTAAACTTTATAGTATTCATAGCAAGTTAATAAAAATATATCAATAGACTTTATCCGAGAAAATAAAAAACGATTAATATTGGTTAACACTTTAAATATTTTGGAAACGCTATCAGTTATCTATGTGAATTCACTATCAAAGTTTCATCCTAAATCACACACTTTTAAACGAAAACTACTTATCTAGCAATTGTCTACATAATTTCTGATACAACTCATTTAAAAGATTCCTTATCTATTTAAAAGTTTATGACCAAGATCTCATGAATACATGTTTAAGCATTTCCTGAATTGCAAAGATAAACAATCGTTAACACACAATTCTTAATCACTATTTCAACATATATCCGAAAATACGCACTTACCACATTATTTAAATTGTCCTTCGCAAAATTTCTAAGACAACTCATTTACAAGATTCTCTATTTATTTAAAATATATTAGGATAGAAGATAATATAACTATTTTATTATAAAATGGAAGTTCAAACTAAAAATTACAAGTGTAAAAGATAATATCAACATCCCGTAATTTAAGAAAGTGCACTGATAAAGTTCTTTAAATACACTATTTGAAGGATAAACAGTGAATTACACAATTATTAATCACTCTATTACTGCATATGACAGAAAAATTGATGCACTTATCACAATATTTAAATTTTTCATTCTGTAAATTTTTCAAATTACTATAAAAAAAGATCGATTTAAAAATCTTTATCGTTTAAATAGTAGAAATTTCATCATAATTTAAACCCATTCTTTATACGATATTTAAAGTTTTCCGTGGTTTTTTCTGAAACTTGCATACTAAAATCACTTAGAAACCTAATTCCATGCTTCTGATTGGTCGAAAAAAAACCCTAAATTATTTGCATATAATCAGCACTTAATTCCACAAAGTGCTTAATTTTACAATACTATTCATTAGCTTAAGTATTTTCTCCTAAATCGACATGTTCTATAAACATTGTAAAAATTTACAATCTCCGAATGGCAACACCTAAATTCATTCAATTTTCTGACCATCGTGAAAAATGCTAAGTCCTCGAAATACATTACCTCTCATTAAATTCTTTATTTAAAAAAAAAATATATATATATATATAGAAATAAATTCTCTCAAATCGACTAATAGATGACAGTGATAATTAAAACCATAATTAAAATTATCTTTTAAAATCATAATTAATTAAGAAAAATCACATTCATTATCTCTTAATTCTAACCCTCCTTATCTTTCACGAATCATAATTTTTTCTTAGTTTAAAATCATAATTATTTAAAATCAATAATTAAAGTTCTCTTTTTAAAATCATATTTTTTTTCTAAGTTTAAAATATTTCAAATTACATTTCTTTCTTTCTTTCTTTTTAAGTATAAGAAAAATCTCATCAAACATAAGAAATTCTCTTTTTAAAAATTTTTTCTAAGTTTAAAATTAATTTTAAAATCCTAATTAAAATTCTCTTAAAATAACTTCCTTATCTTTCTGACTCTTAAAATCATAATTTTTTTTTTTTTTTTTCTAAGTTTAAAATTAATTTTAAAATCATAATTAAATTCTTTATCATATCAAGTTCCTCATCTACGCTAGAGGTTCTCTTATCTACGGTGCAGACTCTTATCTACGGAGGAGGGATCAGACTCTTATCTACGGAGGAGGGATCCTCACTTCCGGCCCTCCTTACCTCCTCTGATGCAGTACTCTCCTTCTTCCTCTACTACTGACTGAAATATTTGGTGTCAAAATTAGGGATTTTTCCATCCCCCCCCCCCTTCATTAAAAGGTCGGTTAAAAAATCCTTAATAAATCATCCTTAATAAAGCTTTGTACCCTGTATATAAGAATATTAGCAAGAAAAAGTTTACAAGTACTTACTTAAGAGTTAAATTAAATTATACATTACTCGAATGAATAAGATTACCGTTCTATGAAGCCTTCCTTCATGGCCCGACCTCTGTTCAGCGTAACTTTTTTTTGTATCTTCCTTTTCGTATTCCTCATATTCTCCATCTTTGGCGCTCCGAAATTTCTCGGTTTTCTAAAATATATCTTTATATCAGTTAACAAAAGATTTATTCTGATTATCTTATAAAATCTTTAAAAAAAATGACAAACAATAGAAGGCTTTAGAACGCCAAAAGCCAAAAGAATAATCAATCTGCAAGACAGCTGTTTCAGTTGCAGTGAACATACCGTCAGCAGAGCATAAAATAACGAAACTAATCGAAGCGTTGTTGAATGCCTTGGGTCCGAATGCAAAATAACGAAAGGAAAAAGTTCAAAATATTTATATGTATATAAGAATGAAATCCGATTCTTCGACTGTTTATCAACAAATAGAATTGAGCGGAATGAGAGGGATTAGCCAATAGGAAACTGAGAAACGGTAACTGTGAAAAATGTAGCAAAAAATTAAGTAAGTGTGGGTTGAAAGTAAAAGCTACAACAATTAAACAAAGAGGGTACAGCTAAATCACAATTAACAATATTTTTAAGATTCTTATAGATTTGAAAAACTTCAAAGAAATCGAGTTCAAGTGTAGCCAGTTCATTCTACATGATTCTATTGGTTGATAAATAATCGCAAAATCCGATTCTCTTCTTATATATAAAAGAACGTTTCTTTCGTTATTTTATGCACTGATGACGGTGCGCTCAATGCTACTGAAACAGCTGTCAGCAGTTTGATTATTCTTTTTGGCGTTCTACACGTTGAAGATTTTTTCCGTGTTCATTTGTCTAGCGTCAAGTCTCTTGTTAGTATAAATGTCATTTTGGGGTACATACAAACGAAACACTTCCGGTTGCAAAGCCGTTTGCAAGCGTTCCAAATGTATGACTACAGTCGGCAGCAAAAGTATACGAGCACTAGCAAAAATTCCTTTGTAAAAAAAGCACATTTAACAGTGTTTTGTTAAATAAATACTTGCCGAATCATGTTCTTAGACTGACTGAAAACAGGATTCGACAAGGATTTATTTAACAAAACTGCATTAAGTGTACTTTTTTTACATAGGAATTTTTGCGAATGTTCGGATACTTTTGCTGCCGACTGTATTTGCAAAAAAAAAAAAAAATGCAAAATTTACGCTATCGAAGTTGCAAGCGTTCCGTTTGTATGTAACCCTTTATAAAAACCTGCAATTTAACTGCATAATTTTTTTAATTATTTAAAAATACATAAAAAAAAAAAGATACTTTTATTTACACTCAAACACAATGAGAGACGTTTCGGCCCAACCTTATCATTCCCTCATCAGTGTTAAAACATCATGTGGGAGAAAACACAATTACAAACTTAAGTTCGAGAAACATTAAAACAGGGCCGCATATTCAGTAGGAAGGATGACACATAATTCATTTAACGGTTTCGGTTGCAATTTCATATAAACACCCTTAAGAAAAACTTAACTGTTAAAATTTCTGATAAAAAAGCAACAACCGTAACATTTAAAAAATCGGGTGTGCTTTTAGTATCAAATGTATGACCAACTATTTTTCATCTTAAATCAGCTCTAAATTAAATACATGTTCGCTTTCTTTCAATCTTACACGAATAGACTGTTTCTTCACTATAAACGCAGTTCGTTCAGGTTGATCATTGATCGTCCACAATCACGGAAAAAACTAACCAAGCTTTACGTGTTCTCTCACAGAAATTTCAAATCTAATTCAGCTTAACAACACTATCTCTTCTTCCTTCCCGATGTAATTACCACTCAAGTAGTAAATTTTTAGTTTTCTCATTTTGGAGTCATCTTACCTCGCCTACTGTCACAAGGGGGTATAATCTCTATTCTTAATTAGGCTCATTCAAGATCTAAGCCCTATGTCGCCCTTTGTCGCTAGGTATATTTGTCGCCCTGTATCACTTTGATTGTAACTCCTTTATTTATTTATTTATTTTATTGTGATAGTTTACAGGGGAGGCTTAAAATCGCTCCAAACCATTGTATAGTAGTGAGCGGCCTCCTTCTATCTAACAATACAGGGTGACAAGAAATAACTTGGACGAAGTTTCAAACCAAATATCTGTAACTACCATTATCGCAAACTCATTTTGGAAGATGTTGTCTTACCTTGGTCGCAAAAGTTCTTTGGAAACAAAAGATGGACCTTCCAACAGGATTCCGCACCTGCACACAGAACTAAATGCACTCAAGATTGGTGCAAGACAAATTTTTCTGTCTTCACTGGAGCTCAAGAATGACCACCGTATTCCCCTGATTTGAACCCAATGGATTATTTTGTTTGGTCCATCTTGGAGACAAGGGTGTGTGCTAAACCTCATAAAACTTTGGCATCCCTAAAGGAATTCTTATGCAAGGAACGGGATAAAATATCAGTAAGTGAGTTGCGGCCCATAGCCGAAAATTTTTGTTACACGTTTAAAGCTCTGTATTAAGGCTAAAGGTAACCACTTTGAAAATTTGTAAATATAATAAACAAAATAATGTATTCATATTTATTGAAGTTTGGTCGCAATATTTTCATTAGCATTAAAGTTATAATGTATCATGTGTGTCCAAGTTATTTCTTGTCACCCTGTATAAACATATTAACGATTTTTAGATGAGATGCAATAGATAAGCACCCCTAGAACATCAGTATGCATTTAGAGGTGAATGACTGATTTATAGCAAGAAAGAAAACTATGATTTTTCAACTGCGATTTATATTAACTGTTCTAAGCAACTTTGCAATATTCTCCAAGATACCTCTGTAATAAGAAATAGAAGTAAAAATATTTGAATTCTTAACAGAAAAAGGGATTAGACTGTTTTGGGGAGAGAAATATTACATTAAACATTCTTTTTAACCAACAGAAAGGGTGGGGGGGGGGGAGAGGAGAATAACCATTCATTTTCAAAAAATCAGAAATAATAATAATAATAATAAAACAAAGCAAAAAAATTCAAACTTATTTAAATTCACTTGCTTACATTTCTAAAACAGCTGCTTCTTTTTTCCATTTGCCATTAAAGATAAGACAAAAATATCCAGTTAGTTTTTTTTTTTTTTTTTTTTTTCTTAAATTCCGCAGAAGTTATGAAAGATTTTGAGACAAGCTCTCTTTTTATTAACACGCTTTTATTAGCTTCACCTGTATGTATGTTTGTATGTATGTTTGTAACCGCTCTGGGAGCAAACAAAAAATCTATATTGTAAAAAAATACTTTCCCTACGTGAACGATGTGGCGTTGAGGTAAGCCGCCGCGCTACGAACCTAAAGGTCCAGCGTTCGATCCCAGTTAGGGGAGATTTTTTAAAAATGGTTTTTGTTTAATTCTAAGTTATTTTAATTAAAGATTTAAATGTATGTAAATATTATGGTGTGTCACTCACACGATTTTCTCTTACCCTGCATTTTAATACTAAGAAAGATATTTTGTGCTTTTTAGTTCACATTTCTATAAAAGCGTGTTCTTTAATTTTTTAAAACTATAATATTATTTTATTGAAATATATTCCTCGTGGCAATAAACAGAGCAAAATATTATCTTATGAGATGCTAAACTGATGTATTTTCTAAGGAAGATACACTCAGTTAATGCTTATACGGAGTAAAACACGCTACAACTATTGAAATAGCACAATTCTGGCTTATGAGTGTCTTCACAATTCATACTGGGTCAGATAAAGAATTGAAAACATTCTTTATTTAGCAAGAAATTAAAACTTCTTCACACACCATAAATTTTAAATCAGCACAACCGGTTTCGAAAGGACGTAGCCTTTCTTCATCAGGTGCAAACACGTGCAACTGTGTTGCACGTGTTTGCGGTCTGGGACACCCCCCCTAGGGGTGGTCCGGAGATATGCCATCGCAATTTTGATCCTCCACGGAAGGGATGGCTCTCCCGCTTCGGTGACCCCTAGAGTGAACGATGTGGCCTTGAGGTAAGGCGCCGCGCTACGAACCTAAAGGTGAACCCTAGAGGTATAATTTTTGATGGCAACATGGAGGACTTTGCGGCCACGACAGATTTTACGTGCACCAGCCACCATTAGTGTACACGACGGTCTTTGGCCGGCTCGAGTACCGAACCCGCAATCTTCCAATTACGAGGTCGGCGCTCTACCTACTGGGCTACCGCGGCCCTGGGTTTAATCGGGTTTTTTTCAGAGTATTTTCAGTTTTAATCAGAGAATTCAGGAATGTTTTCTTTCTTCCCTTTTTTTGAAATTGTATGTATCCTGCATAATAAGTCAATTAAAAAAATTAAATGTTAATTATTCATTAAAATCAAAAATTTTTAAAGTCTTTTATGATTAAGTTATAAAGAAATTTTGAAAAGCTAAATAATTGCACTTTAAATATTCAAAAATTCTATTTATTTGCCCTTTACAACAGAAAACTGAATTTTATCAACTATTTAGTGTTGCTTCATTAAACTTTTCACATTTAATAGATTTTCATAATATATTTTTAATTATCGTCCCTACTATCGTATACTACTTTACGGCCCTCTTCACTTACTGTCGCCGGAAGCTCGAACCAATGTTATTCTATGGGAAATTTTCTTTACAAATAACTTATTAACTAATGCATATTTTTAAATTCTGTTTTCACATTCAGAAAATTCCCAGCTGTTAAATTGACGGACCATTTTTAAAAATGTATTTCTTTATTTTTTTATATTTTGTTTTGAAATTGCAAAATGAAAAATTTCGCATATTGAAAATTCGTATTTTGCAGCTTCAAAATAAAATATAAAAAATTAAAAATACTTTTTTAAAAAAGGTCCGTCAGTTTAACAGTTGGGATGTGAAAACAGAACTTAAAAATATGCATTAGTTATTAAGTTATTTGTAAAGAAAATTTCCCATAGAATAACATTACATTCGGCTTCCGGCGACGGTGAGTGAAGCGGGTCATTAACAATGTTGCATTTTTAAAGTTTTCAGAAATTTTTTAAAATTTGATTTTTATTTATTTATGTTTTACATTCCTCAAGTCACATAGTTTTCTTTACATTGACAAACAACTCTGTTTTTTTTTCTTGCTTTTATATACATACATTTTTATTGTGTTTTAATAAGATAATTATAAATTTTTTTCATGGGAAATTTTTTTAAGATTTTTTTTTATTATTATTATTTATAGAAAAATTTAAGCACCTCAAATATTTCTGAAAATTCTTTGTTCATGTTGTAATAATGTATAGGTATAATATTTGTTTGATATTTATATGTTTATTGTAAGTTAGATAAAGGTGTAATTTTAAATAAGTATTTTGAAAAACCCACTTGGGTTTTTTCTTCGGATTTACAAGTGGGTTTTATTGAAAAAACACACCCGGGTTTTTTCGGGTTAGGCAAAATCAAGCCAACCCTTTCTAATGTCTAATGAAAAGGGTAATCCACTGCTATTAGAACAAATCAAAATGTTTTAGGCCCGACAGCCACTATTACCTTACCGAGAGGCCTGCAGTCCACATTTCTAAACTGGTAGAAAGCGTTTATATCGCATATTTGCAACCAAAACTAGTTGGCATAGGTGGACTCTGCTCAGTTCCCCATCATATTTATGTTCTCATAAATTTCTAGTGCGAGACATATTAAAATCATGTTAAAAGAAATGAATTTGACCAAAGCTTGATACAGTGACAGAATGAAATCCCCGCCTAATAGGCTATCCACCGTTCACTTCGATATATTCATCCTATTCTAATCTATTAATTTATTTTATCAGGGTCAATTCCGTTGTTTAGTTTTCATGCTACTATTTCCAATGCAATATTCCTCAAAATTCATATTTATATATGAAAAATTTACAATTTCGCTATGTTGATAAAATCGTAAATTACGGATAATTTACAAAATTTTCCTATTAGACTATTTGTATTCAATCATGTTCAAACAAATATCATAAATGTAATTTTGAAGTTGTCTAATGCATTTATGATCCTCAAAATGGAAGTTTATGCTCAATTTTGTCTTATTCTGCCATGTTAAGTAAATCGTAAATTCCAAATAACTTACGAAATTTTTAAATAGGAAAAATCATAGTCTGTAATATTCATGCCAGTATCCAAAATAATGTTTAAAAAGTGGTTTGACATCTTTTCGATGAAAATATTCCTCAAGATTAACGTTTATGTGAAATTTTGCTCTATTCTGCCATGTTAAGAAATTCGTAAGTTTCCAATAACTTACGAAATTTTTATATTGGAAAATTCATAGTCATTAATATTCATGCCAGTGTTCTAAATAATATTTCAAAAGTAGTCTGACATCTTTACGATGAAAATATCTCTCAAAATTGACGTTTATGTGAAAATTTGCCCGATACTGCCATGTTAAGAAATTCGTAAATTTCCAATAACTTGCGAAATTTTAAAAGTAGCATATTTATAGTTACTGATGTTCATTCCGGCATCAAAACGGATATTTTAAAACTGGTCTGATATTTTTACAGTAAAAAGTTTCCATTTAATGCACGTTTAAGTGAAATTTTGTCCTATTCCCCCATGTTAAGAAAATCGTAAATTTCTCATAACTTACGAAGTTTTTTAATTCAAATGTTGCAAATGAATAGGGTTCTTGCCAGTATCGAAAGTAATATTTTAAAACTGATCTGACATCTCTGCGTTCATTTGTTCGTGAGATATCGTGTTAACAGACTAACAAACTAACGGACTAACACACTAACGGACTGACACACTAACGGACTGACACACTAACGGACTGACACACTAACAGACACCCTACAGACAGACACCATAGAAATTTTGTCATTTTCGGATTCCTCACACCTGAAAACGTATAAAAAAGTCAAAAAACCGAGATCGAAATTTTTCACGATTACCTAAGTTCCCCATACCTATAGTATGATGGGGAACTAAAACTGATTAAGATGTTTTTAACTATTTCTTATACAGTTTGAAATAAGAAATGATTTTGTGAGAAAAGGTTGTCCACTTCTGGGTAGCATATGTTAAATCTAGAAACATACAATTTAAATTTTTCTATGTGGATCGTGTACAATCCAGGTTGGATGAATATTTTCTTGTGAATCGTGTCTCGATGAATTGGCTGAAATTTTTACTTTCCGAACACTATAGTGAGGAAAGTATTGTAATCATGTCAAAAATCCGAATTTGAGATTTTGATGTTTCTATACGTTTCGAGGTCCCCTGAGTCCGTCTTCACTATTTTTACGATGATGTATGTATGTGTGTGTGTATGTGCGTATGGATATGTGTGTGTGTATGTCTGTGGGTGAACACGCTAGCGTCTAAACGCTTTGTTCGAATAAGCTGAAAGTTGGTACGTATATTGTAAGTCACCATAGTACGAACCCTATTGATTTTGGTGAATCTAGCACTTATAGTTTTTTTACAGGGACACCAGGAAAAATTCTTTATCATTATGGCCTACGGGGCCAAATTTTTAAAAGTGTGATAGCGTCCAAATGCCTTATTAATCTGAGCAAAAAAATTGTACACATGTTAGAGGTAACAGTTGCACCAACTGTATAGATTTTGGTGAATTTAGCACTTACAGTTTTTTTACAGGGACACAAAGAAAAATTATTTATCATTATGGCCTATGGGACCAAATTTTTAAAAGTGCGATAGCATCTAAACGCCTTATTCAATTGAGCTGAAAATTTATATGAATATTATGAATCACTGTTGCACTAACTATAAGTATTTTGGTGAATCTAGCATTTATAGGTTTTTACAGGGACACAACGAAAAATCCATAGATCATAATGATCTGTGGGCTCAAAGTTCAGTAGCGTTAAATAAAACATCTTGTAACATATAGAGAAAAATACTTAAACACTCTATTATGATTTTTCTCTCTTTTGCTTGTTCAACAACTCCTCTTTTTTTACTTTATCTACAAAACTGTTAATCACTCAATGTTCGGAAAGTCGAGTGGAGTCACTCCAGATTTTTTTTCTTGTGAGTCATGCTAATTGAAACTTTTCCAGTGGGTCGAATTCGAGTTCGGGTTGAGTTGGGAGTATGCTTTATAAAATTATAATAGCAGGATAATAATCGCTGCTCTTAGAACAAATCAAATAGGTTTAATATTTTTGAAGACTTGCGATATATTTGCCCTGTCTAATGAAAAGAGTAATCAGTGCTTATAGAACAAATTATCAAAATAGGTTGGTATCTATGTAACTCTGTTATTTATGCTTCATCTGATGAAAAGCATACTCTCTATTCTTGGAGCAAATCACAACGGTTTAGAATTTTTGAAGGTGTGATACATTAGCTTAATATTATTTCAACCATACCGTCGTGTCATATCAATAATTTAAAATTAATTTCCAATTTAAGCTAAATCAAGCTTAGATTTTATTCCCAGAAATCATTAAATATTAGAGCATTAAACGTATAGACTGAACAAAAAGAAAACAAGGAAGTATATAACTTACCTTTTTGTAAATATTCCGGATACTGGAAGACTTTTTAGCTGCGTGTCGAATTCTGTCAGGTACGCCTTCATAAACAGACTGCCTACTTTCTCCGGGCTAAAAATAAATAAGCATTGAAGTTTGATTCAGTCGATAAGAAATTAACTTTTAACCCGTTAGTAGTCGCTAGTTGGTCGATTTGCCGCCCATCCTTCAGTGTTGCCAGATTTTTTTATTCAACAGCCACCAAAAAATATTAGAAGTAGCATTTGATATACATAAAATGCGAATAAAATCGAAGGAACGTCGATCACATCACTTCTTAATATTATTGGTGAGAGTTAAATAAAAAGTGCGCAATCTCTAGTAGGTGGCGCTGTCTATAGCGACTACTAACGGTTTAATTACCTTACGAAGTTAATTTGAAAGACGGAAGGGGCCGCTCACTACTATGCAGCAGCTTTGAGCGATTTTAGCATCCCCCATTGTTTATTACATAAATTAAAATAATAATAATAATAAAATAAAATACAAGATCTGCCTGATTAAAAAATGTTCGAGACGACAATATATAGGGGTGAGTTCTGTATACTTATGTCTTTATTCGGTGTTTCTCAAATTGTATACTTAGATCAACACCTCCTGTAATAATGCCTCCGAGCTGAGCTCTACGTCATGGAAGATCGGCCGATTTCATCCAATCAACACTTCCTATGATACATGCTAGATCGTGGGGATTGGATGAAATCGGCCGATCTTCCGTGACGTAGAGCTCAGCTCGGAGGCATTATTACAGGTGGTGTTGCTTAGATGGACTGTTGTACCCTACATGATTTTCAGATATGCTTTGTCGTATTTCACATGTTTCCATAGATAAAACTAGTATGTTGTGGCCACCATATGGCTTTCTTCTATATTTTCCTATACAAATTAACTCAGTAAAAATAATTTATTAAAATTATTATTATTAACTTGCATGTACAGTCGGCAGCAAAATTATTGAAACACACATTCACACTTTTCATATATATATATATATATATTAGTTTGGTCGCTAATTTTTATCATCAACTTACTTTTTTATAAACAGTATAAGATTAAGATCATGACTCAGCAAATATTTACTTAACAAAACAGTATTAGGTGCCCATTTTTTTAGTAGGAATTATTGCTAGTGCTTCGATAATTTTGCTGCCGACTGTATTTATTATGATTTTATAAGGACATGGCGTCTTTAGATAACTAAGAAATTTATTTGAAAATACTTATATTCAACATTTTAAAAATTATTAAAAATAAAATTAAAGTTCCTAAAATAAAGATGGTAATTTCTAATAAATTAAAATAAATGGAAAAGGCTTAAATTTAATAAAAGAAATTGGAATTTCTGAAAGTATAACAAACTTAGTGACATAAATTTGGCTAGTCACAATTTATTAAAATTATAAAAAAGATATATCGAAAGATTCTATTTATGTGACAAAAATAAACAAATAAATAAGTAAATATATTTCTTTTTGCATCGGGAAAAAAAAAAAAAAAAAAATCTGATGTGGGCACCACATGACTTCCTTATACACTTTTAGAAATATACATAATGTTAAAAAACATTGACGTTGGACCCGAAACAGTTGGCTAAAAATATTAAAAAAAAATGAATTATCACCGTGTTCTGAGTTTTTCTGAAAGTTAGCTAAAAACCGATTGCAAGATTTGTACTGGTAACGCTGACGAAGGCAGAAGGGACCCGAAAAAATTGGCTAAAAGTATTAAAAAAAGGAATTTTACCATGTTCTGAACTATTCTGAAAGTTTCAAATGTCTACCTAGTCGGGAAGTTAGTTAAATATTTTTTTTGTTGGACCATATAAACGCTGCCGAAGGCAGCAGGGACCTGAAACAGTTGGCTAAAAGTATTAAAAAGATGCATATTCACCGTGTTCTGAACTATTCTGAATGTTTCAAATGTCTAGCTTGTCGGGAAGTTAGTTAAATAAATTTTCTGTTGAACCATGTAAACGCTGCCGAAGGCAGCAGTGACCCGAAATAATTGGCCAAAAATATTTTAAAAATGCATTGTCACCGTATTTTGAGCTTTTCCGGAAGTTTTAAATGTCTAGCTAGTCGGGAAGTTAGTTACAAATCGATTCCAAGATTTGAACTGGTAACGCTGCCGAAGGCAGCAGGGACCCTATACAGTTGGCTAAAAGTATTTAAAAAATGCATTTTCACCGTGTTCTGATCTAATCTGAAAGTTTCAAATGTCTAGCTAGTCGGGAAGTTAGTTAAATAAATTTTCTGTTGAATCGCATAAACGCTGCTGAAGGCAGCAGGTATCGAAAACAGTTGGCTAAAAATATTAAAAAAATGCCTTGTCAACGTGTTCTGAGCTTTTCTGAAAGTTTCAAATGTCTAGCTAATCGGAAAGTCAGTTAAATTGCAAGATTTGTCTAAACCGTTTTTGAGTTATTACCGTTTTTTGATACATTATGGCCAAATTTTTGTCATTATGAACCTAATTTTCCTAAATATCTCCAAAACGGAAAATCATAGAAAATCCAAAAAGGGAGGTGCACAACTAGATGTTATAACAAACCTATCTACCAATTCGCAACTTTCTACGTCCAACCGTTTTTGAGTTATGCGACATACCCACACACAGACACACACACACACACATACAGACGTCACGAAAAATCGTGTAAAATCCCTTATATCTCTAAAACGAGAGCTTGTGTTAAGATGACACTTGCAGGTGTGCAACTAGACATCATGAAAGTCACACGTATAAATTAGCAACATTCAGCGATCATTTGTTTTCGAGCAATGTGAAATACAAAATCCATTTCGCAAATCGGGATTACTATACTTCCTTATACTTTGTATAAGGAAGTAAAAAATGAACGTACAAACATTTTTTAAAAATAATTAAAACAAAATTAGCCCGTTAACATCCGATTTAATTTTGCAAAATATTATCAGCTGATTATTTCACTTCTAAATTAATATAGACAAATGACAGTAAAATATATTAACTTAAACAATTCTTCTGGTAGTTTTAAATTTAAAGCCTATCCTTATTTATTGACGTTTAGTGTTCTAGCGAGAAAACTTCGAGATAGAAAAACTTTGAGATAACAGATTAATTTCCTGTTATATGTTGACAAAGATCTCGAAAGTAAAGTATTATAATATATATTATTATTCAACTTGATTTAAGTTAGTATGCAAAAAAGCAAATATAGGTGCAAAAAAGCAAATATAGGTGCGACGAATGAAAAATCATAAAATGACTATCCAAATTATGAAATAATAATTAATAGTAGGCACATAAAACTTTCAGGGATAATTTAGAGTGACGCTATAAACTGTCACTGAAAAGCAGAAATCATCCAAGAAACCACAAAAAATATACGTGCCATTTTATTAGCTGTCCTCAAATGAGGACACTGGGCGCTAACGGTTTAAGAAAAATCGTGCTAAAGAAACGGAATTCAGTATAGAATCCTTTGGCGAAATTTGAAATTTGGCACCGAAATAGCTCGGACGTTTCTCGCTAAGATCTTTACTTACACAAGTACAACAGCCATTTTAATTCATCGCCAAAATGACGACAAAAATTTAAAAGACGCCAAGGGTACCAAGGAGCTCCTATGCTAAAGCTATACGAAAGCAATTTTAAGAAATGAATCTAGTTAGTGATGATAGGGAATGAAACACATTTACTGCATGCCTTTACATGTAAGAATATATTAAAATGAGTCCTGTCGTACTACAATAAATTCTGTTTTCAAAGAATGTATGAAGATTTTTTTTTTTTTTTTTTTTTTTCTTTCTTTCTTTTTTTTTTTTTTTTTTTTTTGAAGTGAAAACTTCTTTAGGCGCGTTGAGAACTTTTTGGGTGAACAAAAGTCATGGAACTCGCGTCATCGTCACCGAACGCTTTCCATGAGCTATATGTATACTGTGTATATATGTACATAGATATACCTCCGTGCGTTATTAGTATACATTATATATAGTATATACAAAGAGTATATCTCTGTACGTATATATCCATATACGTAGCGCACGGCGCGGCATGCCTCATATATATGTATAAAATGTATACTAATATGAGTAGTATACTGGCTACTGGCATCTGTCTCTTTCTAGTTCTATACGCTATGTATGTATGTACTTTTTCCACAGCATACATAGTTCACAAATTACAAGCACGTGTTTTTATACAGACTGTTATATTCTTCTTTTTGCTTTCAATATAAATTTTCAAATAAATAAAAAAGAAAAGAAAATTATTTTAGTCATATTACAATATTTTTACCTAATATAAGGCTTAGTTCATTTAATTTGGGTAGCTACAAATATTGTGCCGAATCATATAATACAGATCATAAACACTTCTTTACAAACCAAAAATAATTCGAAAATAATAATCTAATAGCTCGAAATACAATTCATAAGTTACTTAGTTTTCACTTCTATCGGCAGTCCCCAAAGACTGCTTTAGGGTTTTTTTTTTTTTTTTTTTTTTTTTTTTAAGTGTAAGTACCGCCAAAAGAGCTCAGAGTTCTCAAAGCTGGTAGACGGTAAGGGCCATTTCAATCCCAGGTCGCGCTCGTTGACCTAGCTAGTCTTTTGTGGTTTTCTCCTAAACTAGTGGGAATATAATCTAGTATCCCTTGGAGAGACCCACGAAATACACTTCACACATTTATACGACCCTCGAGTAGATAATTGGCATTCACACACCTTGCGAGAAAAAATATAGAATATCGACATAAATATTGATAAATTTATAGTTTTAGAAATTATATGTCCACCATGACTTTTTAAATTCTTTTTTAATTTTACATACACATTTTATTTTTTTCGGCAGTATATGACAACTGAAAGGTGGTGTTAGTGTTGAAGTTAAGGCCAATTGTCTGCACTTGGAACCAGAACCTAACAGGCAAAGGCCTTTTTTTTGGGGGGGAGGGGGGGTTTCTAAGGGGTCCTAGCCTGTATTCACGCGA
Source organism: Salticus scenicus (assembly GCA_963930645.1). NCBI lineage: Eukaryota > Metazoa > Arthropoda > Arachnida > Araneae > Salticidae > Salticus > Salticus scenicus. The sequence continues at coordinate 91,340,225 of OZ005658.1, forward strand.
GTTTCGGAGAAAACTACGGAAAACTTTGAACGGCTAGGTCGGCGAGTATCTGGCACTTCCCGACTACTAACTTTGAGCGCAGAACCGTCCGGCCACTGGTGAAGCCGATAACAGAAAAGAGAATAACATTTTTTTAGTCATTAGGATAAGAAGAAATAAATAAATAGAATAAAAGAACACTTTTTTTTCCTTATCGGGACATCAAAACGAAAATAGTCTTCGTGTGTATGCTTTTATAAAATTTATTTTTTTATCAAATAAACTGAACGCTTATGCCTATTCACAAACAATACAAATTGTAGGTTTTTTTTTTTTTTTTTTTCATATCTCGTTTCTTCGGGTTTATCTATAATTTAACAAATATCAAAATAAATTAATAAAAGATAGATTAATAAGGAAAGATGGAGAAAGGCTATTCAAGAATTCATCTTTTATACCTGTATTGATTTACTTTATTTTACGTCCTGTAATTTAGAATTATGATTACCGACCGGTATATTTATTTTAAGGGCGAATTTTATTTTATTATTACAAAAGTAAAATTGTTCTAACTTTCGCAACAGGTGGCAGCACTTCTAGAAAAAAAAAATTGAATAAAAATTACTTTTTATTTAATTTCTCAAATTAAAACTGCCCATTAAGACTTCTTCCCCAGAATTTTAAGATCTTAAAAGAACAGAATAGCAAACTTATCACCAAAAATTTATTTCAATAATTTTTAAAAATGATATTTACTTTTTTTATTAATAGATGGCAGCACTAAGACTACTTTTTGAAAATTATAAGCTCTTTCTAAGATTTTTTGCTCCAAATGATATCTAACATCTAACAGAGCACCTGAATCTGAGAAAAGTTTGAGTACTAACTAGTTCTGATTTCTGTGATTAATTAATTATAGAAACTAGTAGCTGTTTATGTTAGTCAAAAATTCAGACATTCTGTATGGAATTTTTTAATTCTTTCAGTTTTTCGCTCTAAAAGTTGGATTACTTGGTTGGGTTATACATTAAAAGAGATGCCCTATAAAACGACACAATAAATGAATGAAGATATTAGTGTAGGGATTGAAGCAAATTGTATGCATTTAAGACCTAAGCATGAGTAAGGATCCTCTCGTGGGGGTCTGTCTAAGAAGTCCTTGCCGCATTCACGCAGGTTTTGAAGAAAACCGAACAATTACGAAGTACTAGGCTAATAAGCGTGACTCACTTGTGATTGTGAGTCACTCACACCGTCACACCAAGCTCTCCTACACGTCTACACGCGAGATTCTAGTCTCTAAGCTGGTAGTCGGTAGATGGTAGATGACGGAACTTTCAAGGAATTAACCCTAGTTACGCTAGTCGGCCTAGTAGTTGTTCGGAGTTTTCCGTGGTTTTCTACGAAACTAGTGTGAATAGAGACCCCATAAAAACACTGTAGAGAAGAGACTACTTGGTGTGAGAAACAGAGAAGAGAAAAATATCAAAATGCTGTGAAATTAGCTAAAAAACTTGCTATTGAATACTGAATAGTAAGAAAAGTGTGAGATAGTTTCATAGTTTTGATGAAATACGCTGTTTTCCAAAAGTTAAGCATCAAACGTTACTTTCTCGTACTCATATGTGATAGAGTAAGTATTGTTTTCTGAACAGATTTTTCGCAGTTGAATTTTTGTTGTATTTACACATTTTCTGGTTCCCCGAATCCAAAAATCTGGTTTTCAGCGTTGGTCTGTGTGTCTGTGTGTCTGCGTGTGTTAAGTCTATTATCACCATATCTCAACAACAATAATAGAAAGCATATTACTCAAACTTCATGTTCATTTGTTTAAGATTTATGCTAAAAAAAAAAAAAAAGAAGAAGTAGAAGTAGAAGAAAGAAAGAAAAAGAAAAAACTAGTTAGCATAGGCGGATTCTGTGCAGCTCTCCAACGTATAGTATTTGTTCTCGTAAATTTATACTATAGGGCTTAGTACAATTCATATTAAAAGATATAAACTCGGCCGAATACTCAGGTTGGTCTAGGTTGAAATGCCCGAAGCGCTAGATTCGCCTATCCTCGAATCCATGCATTTACCTTTCCTGAATCTGTTGACTAATTTTAGCATGATTAGTTTCATATTTTACTTTCCGGGCAATTCCATAATATTACCAAAGCAAAGCAACAATCCTCATAATGCACAGTTAGGCAAAAAAAAATTGTCATATTGTCTCATGTTAAGAAAGTCGTAAATTTTGAATAACTTACAAAGGTTTCAAAATAGAATTTCCATAGTTAAAAATGTTCATGCCCATCATCATAAATGATATTTTTTAACTGATCCGACATCTTTACAATGAATATAATCCTCATAATGCACATTTATGACCAATTTTGTTCTATTCAGTATTCTCCCATGTTAAGAAAATCGCAAATTTCGAATAACTTACGGACTTTTGAAATTAGATCGTTCACAATTAATACGATTCTTGCCAATATCATGAGCCATGAGCGATACTATAGAACTGCTCTGAACGCTGTACAATCATTTTTACGATCATTCAATTAACGAACTAACAAACTGCCTAATTTACGGAAGGACACCATACCGATTTTGTTCTTTTCGGATTCCTCTCACCTCAAAACGTGTGAAAACATCAAAGGACCGAGGTAGAAATTTTTCACTCATACCTAAATTCTGCATACTTAGAATATATTGGATTAAAACCTAAAAAGGTTGCTTAAATTTTGGAATTTAATGTATAAAAATTCCTCTTTATCTTACGGTAACCAGATTAGAGAACCTTTATAAATTAAAAGCGTTAATAATTTATTACAATTCTCTAATTAGGAAGATAGTTCTATATTCCTTGTAAATGGCGACCAAAAAGCTAATTATAAATAATCTCTAAAAAATAAAGAGTTAAATTGAACACGTGTCATTTGTATTAAATATATTTAAAACACTTTAAACACATGTAAATATAAATTTATTTAAAAGATGTTAAAATTTTTTTTATCCAAAGCTTTTCGCTTTAATAGTAAAGCATCATCAGGGATTTATGATTCGTTTCCATTGCGCAGCTTATTTTTAAATACTATGTTTTCTTTTTACAGTCAACAGTTAAGTCTTTTAATAACGTGATATATTTTAAATATCAGCAAAAAACAATATGAATTCCGGTAGAGGTTGGACCAAGGAGTTAAGAAAAGTGAGAGAAGCTGGAACTATTGCATATCATACGAGGTTTTTGTAGGAGAAAAAACATCATGAATTAGCAGAAATAAACTATTAACTATTTTATAATATTGTGCCAAATTATTGGTAAAATTGCAGCATCTTTGGAAATTATTGCATTTTTGCATTTAATTATATGAATAGCTTCGGAAATGTAAAGTTCTTGGATATTAGATGGTGCTGTAATAATTTTGGCTTTATCCCATATAGGGTTGGCGTTTGTGTTGGCATAGATGAAGTCGACTAGAGTAGAACTATTTGCTTCTTTTATATTTCGTATATGTTCTTGTATTCTTTTATTTAAAGTCCTCTTGGTCTGTCCAATATAATAGAAAAGTTCTTTATTGCTTTCTATGGGAATTTGATAGACTCCTCCAGTGGGTCCATTTAAGTCGCGATCATGAAGGGTTAATTGTTTAATTAATAATTTTTCCCACTCTAGATTCAACTCTAAAATTTCGTTACACTAATAGTCTCCCTTTCTGTAAAGAATTCTATAGCTTTAAACATTATATACAACGTAAATTTAATTTCTTTATCCCATTCAGTTCTCCTATAACTATTAAACAATTAACCCTTCATGATCGCGACTTAAATGGACCCACTGGAGGAGTCTATCAAATTCCCATAGAAAGCAATAAAGAACTTTTCTATTATATTGGACAGACCAAGAGGACTTTAAATAAAAGAATACAAGAACATATACGAAATATAAAAGAAGCAAATAGTTCTACTCTAGTCGACTTCATCTATGCCAACACAAACGCCAACCCTATATGGGATAAAGCCAAAATTATTACAGCACCATCTAATATCCAAGAACTTTACATTTCCGAAGCTATTCATATAATTAAATGCAAAAATGCAATAAATTCCAAAGATGCTGCAATTTTACCAATAATTTGGCACAATATTATAAAATAGTTAATAGTTTATTTCTGCTAATTCATGATGTTTTTTCTCCTACAATAACCTCGTATGATATGCAATAGTTCCAGCTTCTCTCACTTTTCTTAACTCCTTGGTCCAACCTCTACCGGAATTCATATTGTTTTTTGCTGATATTTAAAATATATCACGTTATTAAAAGACTTAACTGTTGACTGTAAAAAGAAAACATATTTAAAACTGCGCAATGGAAACGAATCACAAATCCCTGATGATGCTTTACTATTAAAGCGAAAAGCTTTGGATAAATTTTTTTTTAACATCTTTTAAATAAATTTATATTTACGTGTGTTTAAAGTGTTTTAAATATATTTAATAACAAAAAGCTAATGATAAATAATTTTCTTTTAATAATTTTTCAAACTTAGGGAGATGTCTTACAAAAAGGGATTGTCCTCTAAAAAATAGGTCACCATTTTATCTACAAATAAGTGTCACACTTTTTTTTTTCTTAATATTTCCGAACATTTTTCTGTACTCCAGAAGTTGACTTAAAACTAAAACGCATATTCTAATTTTCTCTGGAGCATTAATTTACTCCTCGAGATTTTTAAAACGCAAACGCATCAAAAACATCATGCAAATTTGCAGGTGCGCGTATCTGTAATCGTTGCTTTTACTTTTTTACTTATTAATAGGTTTTTTTTTTTTTTTTTCCGGAAAATTAGATAATAATTATGCATATAACGCATTTTATTTGACTTTCATTTGCAGTGAACTTATCTCATCATTTGGAGCAATCTCATCTCATATCATTTCGGGCTGCATAGCTACGATGACAGTTTTAAAATAAATTAATATGTTGTGACCATCCCAAAGCTTTCTTCTATATTTTCCTATGCAAGTCACCGCAACTCAAATTATTTAAAACATTTTTCATTTACCAAAATCACTTTCCACGGTGACTGTACACGATTTTCGTTTCACCAAAGCATAACACTAACGGTCAAAAGAAAGTCAATTTTCTGCCCTATAGACAATACCTTAAAAATTGCATTTTTACACTTTATTTTTGGTTGAAAATGAGGGGGAAAAAAAGGATAACTTTGTTTCAGATTATCACAGATATATAATTTAACCCTTCATTTTAAATATATTAATGTATTGGGAGTTCTTTGGAAAAATACTCATATTAAAAATTTGTCCCCTTTCCCACGGTGGGGAAACGATGCTTCCACACATACAAGAATTTCATCCTGGTTCTCTATTACTACTACTACTACTACAACAACAACAACAACAACACAACACATATATATACATGTATAAATTTTACAGTGTTTGATTAAAAATATTCTCATTGCCTAAGTTGATACGAAATTTTGCCATATTTAAAAAAAAAAAGTACAACAGCGCCACCTATTGAGGGGTATGCCCCAAAAGCTTATTAGCACTGACATAAATCAAGGTCCAACCAAATATAAGCTTATATTGAATTTTGTACATTGGTTCGTGAAATACACAGTCCTTAAAATTTTTCACACAGACAAAAATTTTCTAAAAATGATTAGATCATATACAGGATATCCCAGAACATGTAAATACATCGAAAAGCGCAGGTTGAAAATTTTCACGAATCCAATACTTTCTTTTTATGTAAAAAGAAAAAAGGAACAAAACACAAACGTCAACATAAAAATATAGGTGCGTACTTGTAGTCGTTAATTACTTTCTCTTACCCATAGGGTCGATAAAGTATTGTTTTAGGGTCAAATTTTCGAACGTGAGTTTTTGTTATATTTACATGTTCTGATGTTCCCTGAATACGAAAATCATCATGTTTTTAGCAAATGGTCTGTGTGTCTGTCTGTCTATTATCAGCATATCTCAAGAACAAATAGTAGCAGAAATTCCAAACTCGGCGAATTGAATATAAATTCCTCATAGAAATATTGAAATAAATTCCTCATAGAGATATGGTAAATATTGTATGTTTTAAGCTAAATATTCATCGCTTGTTTTTTGTACATTAATGAAACGGGGGGTTGAGGGGGGGCGGGTAGCCCCCCCCCTCACACAGAACTAATTATGATATAAAACTCTTCCTAAGTCTAATTTGAAATGTTTAACATAGGTTTACATAACAGTACTCCTCATCTTACCTTTTAATCTGCAACCTGTATTTATAGTATTAAATTTCAGTGTAAAAGAAAGTAGTGTGAGTGACACACCAGATTATTTATTATTATTATTATTATTATTATTATTGAATTTATGACTAATTTTTCTCTTATTATTAATTCTTTTTTCGCAAAATTAAATAATAATTATACATCAAACGCATTTTTATGTGCATCTCATTTTCAGCAAATTACGTCATAAAAAGTTGGAGCAACCTTCATCCGATAATTTCATGCTGCATAGCTACGGAGACAGTTTTCGAAATAAACAAACAAGACGGCCGCCGTGATTAAGAAAACGTAAAAGTAAAATAAAAATAAATAAATAAAAGTTACGATTTTCGTTTCGGTTCTATAGCTTGTTGCCCGAAAAAGACTTTTTCGTTAATAGCAGCCGCATCTGGAATGTATTTACTTAATGATACAAGGATAATATTTGGTGCGGCATGGCATACCTTTCGAGCGGAGAAGAAATGCCGCTTTTTTTTTTTTTTACGATGGCTTATTTCGGTACGGTCTAGATTTTTTTTTTTTTTCCCTTAATGTTTGTTTATTACGAGAATCGGAAATTCGTTATTCATATGACTGGAAAGTTAAGGAATTATTTTATTAGAACTAAACTAAAATACGAAATTACGGAATATAGTGCGAGCATAAACAGATGCACATTCTTATACATATATATCTACATATGAATGCGCGTATGTGTATGAAAGTATATTATATTATGTGTCTGTATGAATATGGATATATTTATATTAATACATGCTATATTCTTATTCTAAAAACTCTTATTTATGCTGTAATTCTTTAAATATTTATATTAGACATGAACAATGAAGTTATTCAAAATAATTATAAGATAAAAACTTTTATGTACCATGTTTTTAAATTTTCTATTGAATCCTAGCTGTAGAACTACATTAGCACTTTATCAATGTGTATAAATTTTTTAAAGTGATAATGATGTCAATTTTTGTGGGATGCATAATTTAACTTTTTACACTTTTTTAACGTTCACGTTTAATTAAATGTATTTATTTTTATGTCGAAAGAAAATGTACTCGTATTTTTATTTTTATTTTTATTTTATTTTACTTTTTTTTTTTGGAAACAATTAAATTATATATAATATTTTAATGGCTATTTTTGAAGATATTAGGAGGTTTTTAATTAATTAAAAGAAAACTAATCAAAAATTCGAAAATCGGTCTTCGAAATATTGTTTTGTCATCGGGCTCTGAGCTATTCTGAAAGTTTCAAATGTAGGGAAATTAGCTAAGAATAGTAGGGAAGTTAGTTAAAAATCGATTGCAACATTTGCACTGGACAAACAAGAATAGAAGTTAATAAAAACATGGTAAAACGGAGCAGAGTTTTATAAAATTGGCAAAAAAAATTTCAGGCGATTCAATTCCAAAAAGAACAAAATAAAGTTATTTTACGACCCTCATACAGAAAAATGCTCCAATTAGTAAATGTGACCCCTATCGTAAGGAAATAATGTACAAAATTTCAACAGTGTGTCATAAAATGTGTTGGAGAAGTTATGTTAAAAGAAATACGTTGATGGGTTAGTTACAAATTAAAATGTAAATGTGTTTACTTATTTACATCTTCATCATTTTCACTCGGAATTTATATATGGCCCATCAAACGCGATCTCCTGTATACCCTTCTTTGCATTTGAGAACTCGTGTGAAAACACTGAAAAGTTGTCATGTTTTTCTGTTATCAGGTGTAGGGTTCGAGACCCAGTTTAAACTCAGATGTATGTGGTAGTTGGGAATCCTTTTTAAACTGTAAGTCTTGTTTAATGAGTTTTAATGTAAAACAAATAAAAGTAAAAGTAAATAAATAAAAAATCTGGGGTGACTCCACTCGACTTTCCGAACATTGAGTAACTAACAGTTTTGTAGATAAAATAAAGAAAGAGGAGTTGCTAAACAAACAAAAAAGAGGAAACCATAACAGAGTGTTTGAGTATTTTTCTCCATATATCACACGAGGTTTTATTTAACGCTACTGAACTTTGAGCCCTTAGATCATAATAATAAAGAATTTTTCGCTGTGTCCCTGTAAAAATCTATAAATACTAGATTCACCAAAATGCTTATAGTTAGAGCAACAGTGATTTATAATATTCATACAAATTTTCAGCTCAATAGAATAAGGCGTTTAGATGCTATCGCTGGTCTCATAGGCCATAAAGATAAAGAATTTTTCTTTGTGTCCCTGTAAAAAAATTGTAAGTGCTAGATTCACCAAAATATATACAGTTGGTTCAAATGTGACCTATAACATGTGTACAAATTCTTTGCTGAGATTAATAAGGCGTTTAGACGCTATCACACTTTTAAAAATTTGGCAAAGAATTTTTCTTTGTGTCCCTGTAAAAAAACTATAAGTGCTAGATTCTCCAAAATCTATACAGATTGAGTATCTGTGACCTATATTATGTGTATATAAAGTTTTTGCTCAATTGAATAAGGCGTTTAGATGCTATCGCACTTTTAAGATTTTGGTCCCTTGGCCACAATGATAAAGAATTTTTCTTTGTGTCCCTGTAAAAAAACTATAAGTGCTAGATTCACCAAAATCTATAGGGTTCGTACTATGGTGACTTATAATATACGTACCAAATTTCAGCTTATTCGAACAAAGCGTTTAGACGCTAGCGTGTTCACTCACAGACATACACACATACATACACACATACATACACACACACATACATACATCATCGTAAAAATAGTGAAAACGGACTCGTTGGACCTCGAAACGTATAGAAACATCAAAATCTCGAATTCGGATTTTTGACATGATTACAATACTTTCCTCACTATAGTGTTCGGAAAGTAAAAAAATAGAAGACCGTAGAGCGATTTCTTAATTCTTAGAACTTTTCATGATACAATGCTGAAATTTCCTATACTTCATTTTGATAGTATATATGAGGTACAATTCAGGGAGTGGAATGTTTTCGTATGAAGGCTGTATAAACATTTAAATCCTGTAATCTTCGATACTGAGAAAAAATATATATACTGCCTTCATCTAGAATGAATAAGTGGCCATTTTCTAAATCCCTTAACTAGAAATATAGATTTCCGAGCTATGCGCATAAGGCACGACAATAAACTGAATAGACGAAATGAAATAGAATTTCTAGTCTACACATTCCTAGATGGTGAAACTATATTCTGAATCTTTTGTATTGCGAGAAATTCGCGCCTGATTTTCTGGAATTGGGTCACAAACCAAGATAATAGTTACTGAAACCCGCCTCTTTTATTCTCATTTATTTGCAGAGATTTTTAAATAACTTTGCCCTCGATAATATAGGCAAACGTTCTAGAATTCTAATCGGAGTTTCTAAAATTCGCTTTTAAAGGGGACTAGAATTTATAAGGATGACATGGAACTATTTTTTTTTTAGAGCCACAACTTATATTCTAGATGTCAGTGACAGATTTTTTTTCTCAGTGAAAATTGAATCCTGTGAAATACAATTGATTTTATAAAATTCTCTGTTTAAGCAATTTCGTATATTTACAGTATTATGTCTAACTAAGATCAATAATTAAGGAATTAAAGCTTTTATAACGATACAGTTACACTGATACTTATGCATATAATCAGTACACACTGGTGCACAAAATCTAAGGACGGATGACAATAGCTAGGCTATATAGATTTTTTTTTTTTTTTTTTTTTTTTTTTTTAAATATCTAATGCTTCGAATACTTCATGGATTCTCTTAAATGTTTATGGGTAAAAAGAACATGTTAAAGCACATGTATTTCACCGACAGTTTTGCCTCGAAGGCTGAAAAGGGATTAGCCATAAATTAATAAAAAAATTTAATCTTTGGGATTACCCTGTAAAAAATAATGCTTGAAATGAATTGCAGCTATAGTATATGGTTATGGGCGTTCTTTTAATTATAAATGTCAACTTATTTGAGAATTGTACTTATATTAACGGGGATATAAAGGTTTCTTTAATAACGTAGATAATCTTTAGTACATTATTTATTTATAACTAGCAGGCTTCGCCTGCTACGATAGTCACTATATTTAAATAAATTAATAACATGATCCCTTTTTTAAACCACTTAAAAAAAAAAAAAAAAAAAAAAAAAAAATCCATTGAAATTACTCAAAAGATCACTTTGGATCGCCGCTACCTTCGGAAGCATCTTCCTCAGTCGCAAACTCTCGGGTACGTATTCCTATTACTTGCGATGATGCCTCATCCATGGGCTTCAATTTTGGTATTTATTCGACTGTTTCGAAAGGGACAGTATCGAACAAATTGAAGAAGTCTTTTATATTTGAATTCCAATTACATATGAACAACACTATACACCCTATACATATTATATTTACTTTCATTTGATTTCATGTGATTAGCCTGGTGGACCATAAAATGACAGCAATTTCATGCCAAGTATGATATTGCAATATACTATACGCGCTACATCTACCGCATGAGACAACTAATTTTTTGTGATAATATATATTTTCCATTTTAAATATTTTATAGTTAGTTAATAGTACCTGGTATATAGAAAAATAAATAAATATGTAGACTTGAACCACAGATTATTATACAGATAGGACACTCCCGTATATTCTTCGGTAACTGGAATTTGAATGCAACGACCCTATTGTCAACGGCTGTAAGTTTCTCGAGCTCTCCAGCTTACGCAATCGCTCGTCTTATTTTTATTGTATCTATGTTCATATCGTAATATTAGTGCAACGTTAAACCCAACATCCAACCGACTAACCATTTATTGATGTTTACGTTTGGACTTTGTTATTGTTTACGAATTTGATTGTCGAAAGCAATTTATTTTAAGAAGCAAGTACTAAATATTAAGCAAATAAATTTCGAAAATATACATAAACCAGAAATATTTTTTTCATTTTAAAGCATTTTGTATTATTTACACCAAGCAATGTTAGATATTTAAGATTTCATACCATACTGCTATTTCAACATTACAGTTTGTTATATTTATTTGTACTCTTGAACACGAATGTGTATGGAAAAATTTATTTTCAAACATAATAAAAAATTAGTTTTATTTCTTAGAAAATAGCTGTGAATGTTATGATTTTGTAAATTTAAAAGTAGTAGAAAAAGTGAAGGACAGAAAACTGCACATACGTTTTAGTTGGCAACTTTATTATTGTTTACAAACTTGATTGTCAAAAGCAATTTATTTTAAGAAGCATGTGCTAAATATTAAGAAAATATAAATAAAATAAAAACATTTTTTCATTTTAAAGCATTTTGTATTATTTAAACCAAGCAACGTTAAATATTTAATGATTTCATACTGCTATTTCAGAATTACAGTTTGTAATTTTAATTTGTACTTGAATATAAATATGTTTCACAAAGCATATTTTTAAACATTATAAAAAATAATTTTTATTTCTTAGAATAATAGCTGTGAATGTTTTGAGGATAATTTTGTGAATTCAAAAACAATAGAAAGTGAAGAAAAAGAAAACTTCCCATACTAACCTGCTACTAACTACTCGCGAAATAGAAAAACAATTTTCAATCAAAGATGCTATATCATGTAGACTTAACACATGTAGTTCCCCTCTGTTGACACTAGTGGTGCTACTATATTTCCGGTTCGCGTTTTAGCTTCACTGTCCTATCTGTCTGATAATCTATGACTTGAACATGGTACAGCTTTATTATAGCTGCCCTTGGCGATATTTGAATTTTTGTCGCCATTTTAGACAAAAATAGATTATTTATGCAATTATTGTTTCTATTTATTTATGTATTTATTTTTCAATATTTTATAATTTATGTTAATTTTTTGATGCACTACTTGGCTTAAAATGGCTCTTTCTAAAGTAGGGTCCTAGGCGAAAATTTTTCGGTATACATCAACGTCAAAATTAAAAATTTCGCACAGGGTTATCTGTAAGAAAAAATCCTTCATATAATGCTTAATTAGCTTTCATGGCAAGCACACTATCCGTGCCAAAAACATGCTATTTAAAAAAAAAGAAAAGAAAAAATCTAGAATTGGGTTATATTAAAAAGGTTATGAAACAAAATTCGGAAAAAAACGTGCTGAGTTATTATTGTTTTATTATTGTATTTAATTTTTAAAGTTATAATAACATCATTTTGTCATATGCATATGCAATTTTTTTTTTCTTTTAAATACATAATTCGCATTAAATTATATTTATTTTTATGTCAAAAAATGGTCAGTACGAACCTACATGCAAATTTGTGTAGCTCTGCGATCAGCAGTTTTCCTAAAAAGCGCCGGATATATACATACACAAACACACACATCTTATGTTATTATATATATAGATATGCAGGGTTTTAAAACCAAAGCAATGTCACTTTTAGAAAATTTGATATACTGCATTGCAGGACATACTGCAATCAGATCATAAAAATTTTAAATAGCTTATGAAATATTAACATTTTTAGTAAATAGTTTTTATTGCGCATGCGTAAACGCTATCAAAACTTCTTTTGCATAATTTATTAGCCAAATGTATAGAATAACTAAAAAAATAAAAATAAATTAAAAAGTAAATAAATAAATAAAAATTTCCACAAGCAAATATCATTAAAACTCAGATCTTGTACAAAAGGTATTTTTTATGTAATCTTTAGTATCTTACGTATAGCCAGTAATATCCAGAGAGATACATTTTATTCCATATTATATTACCATAAAAATAATTTTTTCGTAAGTTTATTAATTTAAATATTAATTTGATATTTGTAATTGTCATTATATTCTAAAGATTATTTTTACTAAAACATAACTGGTTATACAATAGTTTTTAAATGTTTTCTATTTTTTGAGAAAATCATAGTGTGACTTCATTTATATCCACGACTGTTCATCGATTCAAAATAAAAATATGGGTAAAACCCATTAGCGTTTTGCACCTTTTTGAAAGTACATGAAAACAAACTTTTCTATCGACAATATATTTTTGGGTTTTAAAAGATATTTGTTTTGTCTATACATTTGACTAAAAAAAAAAAAAAAAAAAAAAAAAAAACTAGCACTTTTACATGCGCAGCCAAAAATCGTTTAATATAACTGCTTATATTTCATCAGATATTTGATATATATATTTTTTGATTGCAATATGCTGTGTCTAATATAATGTGTCAAATTTTTAAAAGTTATATTGCTTTTGTTTTAAAACCTTGCACGCTATAAACAAACTAGTATGTTGTGGCCACCACAAGACTTTCTTCTATATTTTCCTATACATATTCAATCAGTAACAATATTAAAAAAAAAAAAAAAAAAAAGTACGATTTTTTTTTTCTAAGTTTTTTTTTTTTTTTTCTTTTTTCTTTTTGTTAAAAGTAATACATATTCAACCAGTAAAAAAAAAAATATTTTTTTTTTTCTAAGTTTTTTTTTTTTTTGCAATGCCCCCACATGCGCGATGCCCCCACATGCACAGAAATTTTTTCCTAGTTAACTATTACTATTATCAATAACTGATATTAATTTTACAATCACAAGTTAAAAAAAAAATACGATTTTATCTAAGTCTTTTTTCGTTAAAAGTAAAAAAAATCGATAACTTTGTTTTAAATTATCACAGATTTATAGTTCAACCATTCGTTTTAAAGGTATTGACGAGACCTTTCGAACGATACCCATCTTGAAACTTTGCCCCCCCCGGGTGGGTTTCCGGGGGGGGGGGACCGATGCCCCCACATGCACAAAATTTTTTTCCTAGTTAACTACTACTATTATCAACCTGATCTTTCGAAAGATACCCATTGTGAAAATTTACCCCCCCCCCCCCTTAGGGGGGGGAGCGATGCCCCCCCATGCAGAAAATTTTTTTCCTAGTTACATACTACTATTATCAATAATTCATATTAATTTTACAATCTCAAGTTTAAAACAACTCTTATTATGCACATTTATACGAATTTTTGTCCTATGCTGCCATGTTAAAAATTTAGATAAAATGCTATCACAGCGCCACCTGTTGAGCTATTGATCCCCAAACATAATCAGCACCAGTTTATGTCGGGGACCAACTAAATACCAAGTTTGGTAAAATTTCGTTAAAAAAAAAAAAAAAAAAAAAAAATACGATTTTTTTCTGGGTTTTTTTTGTTAAAAGTTAAAAAAATCGATAACTTTGTTTTAAATTATCACAGATTTATGGTTCAACCATTCGTTTTAAAGGTATTGACGAGACCTTTCGAAAGATACCCATCTTGAAACTTTGCCGCCCCCCCCCCGGGTGGGTACTTCCCCACCCGGTGGGGGGGGGAACCGATGCCCCCACATGCACAAAATTTTTTTCCCAGTTACTATTACTATTATCAACGAGACCTTTCGAAAGATACCCATCTTGAAAATTTACTTCCCCGGGGGGGGTATTTCCCCCCCCAGGGGGGGGAACCGATGCCCCCACATGCACAAAATTTTTTTCCTAGTTAACTACTACTATTATCAATAATTCATATTAATTTTGCAATCACAAGTTTAAAATAACTCTCATTATGCCCAATTATACGGAATTTTGTCCTATACTGCCATGTTAAAAATTTGCATAAAATACGATCACAGCGCCACCTGTTGAGCTATTGATCCCCAAATCTAATCAGCACCAGTTCATGTCAGGGTGCAACTAAATACCAAGTTTCATTGGTTCGTGAGATACAGTGTCCACAAAAAAATGATACAGACAGACACACAGACAGACAGACATTTTCTAAAAACTATCAATTCGTGTTCAGGACACCCCAAAACGTGTAGATCCGTCAAAAAACGGAGGTCGAAAATTTTCGCGAATCCAATACTTTCTCTATATTACATATAGAAGAAAGTAAAAATGAATGAAAAACTGTTGACATTATTAAAAGGACCTTTACATCTCCGTTAATATAAGTGCAATTCTCATATAAATTTATATCTATTGTTAAAAGAAGGCTCATAATCATATACTATAACTACAACTAATTTCAAACATTATTTTTAACAGGTTGATCCCAAACCTAAAGATTGTTTATTTTTGGTTAATTTGTGACTTGTCCCTTTTACCCTTAGGGACAAAAATATTCACTGAAATATATGTAGTATAACCTTTTTGCTCCTAAAGTTTCAAGATAATCAATGAAGTATTTGTTCAGATATTCGAATAAAACATCTAGTCTAGATAGCTTAGCTATTGTCATCCTTCATTAGGTTTTGTCCATAGGTGAAATGATATAAAATTATTAAATTTAATTTAAGAAAACACTATTCAAAATTATAGATTTCTAATAATTATTACGAAAATTTACGAATTTTCCCTGTAAACGTTATTTTACTGCTTGGCAAATATAACGCAAAGAATCAAAAAAGGGAGAAACGTTAAGATAATTTTGCAATCGTAAATGCATTCTTACTTTAACTGCGATCGGAAATTACACAAAATAAAAGCCTAGACTTACTTCCATGAGTGACTAGAAACCAATTAGAATCAAGGATTTTTGGAACAGAACGCGAAAGCACGGCACAAACAAACGCAGCAGTTTTTGCACGAAGTTTAGCTGCTGAAAATTCTTACGGCTCATTCCTGTCAAATAAACGGCAGTTCACGGAAACTCTTCATAAAGTCTCTGTTTTCTTCTCCGATCATGACTTGAACAGATTAATCAAGACTTATTGTGTTCTTAGCTCCTTAGAGTTAATTATACTTGCCATCACACTAATTAATATTCCGTAGTATTCTTAGCCCCGCCTTGTTTTTCACACCAGTATCTTTTTAAAGTATTTTTCTTATTATTTAATCGTAATTGCATTTGAAGAATATAACTCTAAAAATTTACTGGCGTGAAAAAAAGGGCGGGACCAATAACACTAAGGAATATTAATTAGGATGTTGGCATGTATGGTTAATTAAGGCATATGTAAATTTTCCCATTAAATTATTAATGAGGAGCTTTCGAATCATTACAATAAATATGAAATCTCAATAGTTACTTGAAACAAACTTATTAGAAGTAGTAACCCCCCCTCCCCCCCCCCAAAAAAAAAAATACATATATATATATATGAAAGGGATAAAAATAAATAAATTTAAATTATTAAAAAACCCAAATTAAATGTGTAAAAATCGCTAGTCGAAATTATAATCGCGAATAATTCGTAAGTGTTCCTTTAAAGTTAGTTTCCAGCAGAAGGCTTTATAACTCAGAAATCAGAAAAGGAATGAAATTAAAAGTCGAAATTCGCTGACGTTAACGCAAGTTGCAACCTTCGCTGCATCAAGGCTGCATATTAATTAATCCCAGAAATTCCTTTTAAGAGCCCAGACGATCTAAAGAACCAATCAGCAGCTCAGAAAATTAGGTATAAAAGCTCAAACATTAAACAAACGGACACTTCTTGCCACGATTTTGACTTGTTAAACACTTCCACGCTGCAGCCCTCCTCCGAAATTACAAAGAAGTGATAGTTTTCCGAACAACATACGCCGGGAGGTGTAAAATCGCCCCCGATGTTACATATATATATATATATATATCTGGAGTGACTCCACGCGACTTTACGAACATTGAGTAATAAACAGTTATATAAATAAATTAAAGTAAGCGAAGTCTTAAACAAGCAAAACAGAAAATTATAATAAAGTGTTTGAGTATTATTCTCTATATATTATGTGTTTTAATTTAATGCACGGATGACATTTGAATTCTCTTTAATGCTCCTGTAAACAAATTAATAGTTTAAATTTAACCTAAAATTTCAAGTAGCGTTTCCAAGTGAACAGATTTATAATTCTGGGTTTGAACTTCCTACTTATAGTTCTTGGGTTATGGTGATAACAGATACACAGAGACCAAATGCTAAAAGTCTTTTCGGAATCAGTTGGGCTCTAAATGTGTAAATATAAAAATCTCAGTTTCAAAAATTCAACCCAAAAAATACCTTCCCTGCCGTACAACGAAAAAGATTTGCTGCTTTTTAAAAACTTGAAAAAAATATGTCTTTTTTTTCTTCAAAAATACAATAATTTTTACTATTTGCTTCAATCTTTAATAATCGAATCGGCCCCTTACTTTCGAGAGCCCCCCCCCCCCTCAACCGGGGGGTACGGGGGCGGTCGCTACGGCCCTGCATGAAAGTAATATAGATTTCTCTGATAAGCGGCAAAGAGTACGCATGAGGAATGCAACCATGTTTCCGAAGCACAATATTTTTAGTTATTTAAATTATGCTATGTATTGAGCAACAAATAATGCTGTAATTCCAGTGCAACAATCTTCGAATTTTTCAGATCAGTTCTTCTCAAGATAACACTGGTCATTACTTATTTAAATTTCCTTCAACAGATTGTTTGATAAATTGTGAATATCTCATAGTAAACTGACTAATCTCAAGCATTATATTTCCTCATATTGGCATAAAACAGTATACCTGTACAATGTTCTACACAAGACATGAATTTGCATATTTTACGCAATGATATATAGGAAAGGCTTATTTCACTGTTAAAATTTCGAAATTACAAATTTATATTCAAAACAATTACAAATTTATATTCAGAAGTTACAAAAATTGTATTACAAATTTGTTATCATTTTTAACATTTCGTTCTGAAGATTTCTTTTCAGTTATGATGTAATGTTCTACAAATGAAGCAGTGCACCGGAACATTTTTGACTCATTAAAAAAAAAAAAAAAAAAAGGAAAAAGAAAAAAAAAAAAAATGTTTTGATCGATACAGTTTTGGAAATTATTTCAAGCATAATATAAGAGATTTAACATTTACGCTTAAAATTTGACAAATTTAATGCTACAACTCTCCTAAAATCACATATAAGCGAAATATGATTGTTAATTAAAAGATAGTAATAATTTGAAGCTTAAACTCATTTTTGATGAAAAGAAACTATTAAAGACCGTAAATAAATAGATAAAAAATAATTTCTTTTATTTACAGGTTTTTTTTTTTTTTTTTTTTTTTTTTACATGCAAATAATTACAAACCAGTAATTATTAACATCTAATATTAGTCAAGTAACACTGAGATAATCATAAGCGAACAATTTGTTGATGTATTCAGCTACATATTATTAAAACTGCTTGTACAGATTCCATCGTAATATATGTTAGGTATATTATAGAATGTTTTTACAATTTCCTGATTGCAGCTCTCTCCGGCAGGATGGTTTTCCCAGTGCTCGCACTGGGGAGTCCTGAAATAATTTCTCTTTTTTAGCCCCTTTTCCTGCATTGTATGTTCTCTATACTCTTTAATGGGCTCTTCCCACCGTCGTCTGCTCAATCACGTGATAGAGGAAAACGAATAATCGAATTCTGAGAATCGAATTCAATTAAATATTGTTCTTAAGAGCAAAAATTTTAATATTTAATATAAAATAAAATAAAAGTAATATTGTGCATTTGTAAACAGTAGAATAATTGTATTTGTAAATTTAATAATTTTTAAAAAACATTTTATGTGTTTATTTATTTTTACCTATAAGAATCGATTTTTGTACATTGTAGTGTAACTGTAACATTAACTGATCTATAGCAATAAATAATAGCTTCTTGTGGAATGTTTATGGATTATAATTTGAAATTTTAAACTGTTTTCATTCAATTGAATTGCATAAAGGTGTTACAACAAGTTAATTAACTTAGTTACTGGTCTAAATGGATTTACGCAGTACGATATTGCACTGTCACTGATTTAAGTACCAAAAATCAGAGTATTAAGCTAAGCATGTTCTTCATAAACATCAATAACAAATATAAACTAAATGATGATTGCAAATGTATACAGCAAACAAAAGGTGATGAATAATAATATAAAATGGATTAAAAATGATGATTTATAAAAAATAACACAGATTAAATACGATTGATCAAAAACATGAATAGAAAATGTGTTATTTCAGCAATCGCTATAGATAAACAAGACTTTGTCTGCTATTTGTTTTTCCTCTATCATGTGACTTCTGACGTCAGGTGGGAAGAGCTCATTGCGCAGTATTGCCGTTGGGCCACTCTTTGGCAAGGAAGATACTCTTTATTCGCGTTGGCGGGACTTAACAGGGATTTGACGGGGACGAGGAGCTGCTCACCACTCTATGAGCAGTGTCGAGCGATTCTAGCTATGCTAGACCCCTCCTCCGAAACGTTTATTTAAAAACTCATTAAAAAAAAAAAAAAAATTAAATAAAAAAAAAGAGGCCACTACAGACGACGCGACAAGGAGCAGCATTGAAAGATGTGGGATCAAATCATTTTTTGATTATGTTTGTGACGGGATTGTACCCCACGCGACAAATGGCATTTTGGAGTTTTGAAGTTCTATTGTGATCTTAACATCCACTCGCCCCTTGTCACGCGTTGAAAGGTAGACCGGCAAAACTAGTATATTTAAATATACTGCATTGTTGGACGGCCGCTGTCGGGGTTTCTGACACGAATCACGACATACATCGAAATTCTGAGAAAGGAGTGATAATATTTTTTGGATGTTTACGAGTTACTCATCTCTTACGGTTTAAAGGCCAGTTTCCACTGCGAGCTCTAGACCAAGGTTCAAAAAGTCATTAATCACGCTTCCAACACAAAGAGCCAAATGTCTTGCCATCAGTTGTAGTCCTTTTTTATCAGATTGCGCAGTTACTTCAAAGGAAAGCATGCAAAATTGACAAAGATATCTGCTTCTGGTCCCTCAGTTATCTCAGCTGGGGGTTAGAACCAGGGACTTACAACGCCGTTCGAGGGTTTTGAGCCCGGCTGACCACATCAAAGGATTCTGAATAGAAGCCGTCGAAAGAGCCGTAGTGGAAACCGGACTTAAAAGAATCGAGTTAGCCATGCCATAAAGTTTTATAGGTTTAAGGCAAGGTGCCGAGCTCTTTATCAGACAAACAATTGGGTAAAAAAAAAAAAAAAAAAAGATACTTACGATAAGTGATAACCTTGTGGCAAACATCTTCACATCTCCAGAGCTGTCTTCTTTCTTGAGTTTGTAAACTTTATTGAGAATGGTGCGACGGAAAGGCTTACCCTATGAAGAAAAAACATATGCATTAGTATAGAGCATTGTTATTTGTCATTTTATAACCCTATAATTAGTAAAAGGTGAGAAGCTGTCTCGAAGGTCAGCAACCGATCATAATAAAAACACGTCTGTTTGCTGCTTTGTAACTTGATATCGAATAACAGCACCAATGTTGCTGCAATGATGTTGAATAACAGTCATTTGGAGTTTTAAATATCCAATAACAGCCAATGAAAACACCTGTTGTTGCTGAGCAACTGTGCACAGAGGTACGAAGTTGTATTACGGAACGTCCATATCCTTCATGCCAGAATATTTAAATAATATTATTTTATAAATATTAAACTCGATTAAACAAGATGAACATTACTATTCCTGAATAGTGGTATGAAATCTATTGTTAGTTCGCAATAATTTGGCACCTCCGCGTGCATTCGGCGAAAGGATTTGACTAAAAAACTAGCCCGACCTCTCTGCGATAATTTGTTCTTCAGATCGTGTGCACAAACCAACAAATTAATAATAATGCATTAAAGTAATAACCCTCCAACCCACTGACATTCTACAGACGAACATCATACTGATTTTGTGGTTTTTAGATTCCCCAGTCCTCAAAACGTGTAAAAATGTTAAAAACCTGAAGACGAAAATTGCCACTATTATTAAGTTCCGCATACCTATAGTATGATGGGCAATTAAATGGTAAGTTTCTTATAATGAGCATTTTACGTATGAGGTCTGGTGCAATTCAATGTCATAGAAAGTTTGATACTGCATAATGTTAATTTTGAAATGAGCTATGTACACTATCTACCAATAAGTATATTTGGATACTTTCGAATTTAGACATTTTATCAAATATCTTGAAAAATTCATCAGGAATCATCTTGAAACTTTGGTAGTGTAAAGAGCATGTTATACCTCATATTTTTCAGCAAAAGTTGTGTCATGAAGAGGAAAAGGGGACCAGTAAAAAATTAAACAAACATCAAAATGTTTTGTATCACCCTGTAAAAGGTAAAGTTTTAAATACGTTTTGGCTGTAGTATGTGATTAAAAGGATTTTTCTCATTATCTGTATAAAATTTTTTTTGAGGCTACCACATATATTCACAGGGATATATAGCGGTTTCTTTAAAAAATTGCAAAAAGAATTTGTACTTTTTTAATTATAACACATAGGGTATTAGACCCAGTGCAAAGCTATTTTTAGGAAATATGGCATACTAAATTAGACACAGCATACAGCAATTAGAATGTAAAAATGTTAAATATCTTACGAAATACGAGCCCTTTTACTAACTAATTTTTAACTACGCATGCGCAAGCTTTATATAAATTTCATTTGCATAATTTAATAGCCTAAGGTATTGAGCAACTTATATGAAAATCCCAAACTATCAAGTAAATTCAAAACGTTACGAGAGATAGAATGAACATAATTTAAGTTCTTCTCGAAAAAAAGGAAGATATTAGAGGATTTTATCAATATTTATTTACAATCAGCGAAAACACTATATTACTATTTGGCATTGATTTAATCAAAATAAAAATGCGACCCAGTGATGCCAGATGGTCGAAAATTATTTCCCCAAACAGGTCTTCAAATTTCCCCAAATCAGGGGTTTTTTTCGAAAAAATCCCCAGCTTGATTTCTACTAAAAAGGGAAATTAAAAATTTTTTCAAGAAAAAATATCAAGCAGATTTAAGTGGATTTAAGCTCAGATTTTTCCCCAAATAAAAGAAATTTTTGAAAAAAATCCCCAAATAACAATAAAGCTATTGAAAATTCCTGGTCGTAGGGATAAATCATTACGATGCCAACATTGACAGAAAGTTGAAAAACTCCCCAGATTTGTCCCCAAAAATTTTAGAATTCCCCAAAAAAGTCCCCACAAACATTTGGTCCCCAAAATTGTCCCCAGAAGCCTCAAAAATCCCCAAAATGGGGACAAAATCCCCAATCTGGCATCACTGATGCGACCCCTTATAATTTAGCTTTTAGTTTGAGAGAACTGAAATTCTGTTCATTCTATCTCTCTTAACGTTTTGAATTTACATGATATTTGTTTGGGGATTTCATATAAGTTGCCCAATACCTTTGGCTATTAAATTATGTAAATGACATTTTTATAAAACTTGCGCATGCGCAGTTAAAAATTATTAGTAAAAGTGCTCGTATTTCGTAAGATATTTAACATTTTTGCATTCTGATTGCTGTATACTGCGTATAATTTAGTGTGCCATATTTCCTAAAAATGGCTTTTCACAGAGTTTTATACCCTATGTGTTATCATTATAAAAGTGGAAATTCTTTTTGCATTTTTTTAAAGAAACCGTTATATTTCCATGAATATACGTGGTAGTATATAAAGTTTTATACACACAATGAGAAAATCCTCTTAATCACGTGGTTCAGCCAAAGCGCATTTAAAGCATTATTTTTTACAGGGTGATCCAAAACATTTAAATTTTTATTTCATTTTTTACTGGTCTCATTTTCCTTTTCAGGACACAACTTCTGCTGAAAAATATATAAAACAGATGTGTTTATTTTATTTTATTTAATGCATCTTAAAGATGTTAAACTGTGCTTTAAATAAATCCTATAAATAAATTTAACTCTGTAAATAAACATATAAGTGAAATTATATGCTTCCTAAATTCGTACAGAGGAGAGTGTGGCACATAGGACTTTCATTTTTTAATTTTATTAATAACCATCTCTTTTAGCTCATAAGAGACTCATGGAATACATCATACTGGTTTTAAAGGTCAAAATGCACACGGACAAACACTAAAATAGCCACTTTATGCAAATCTTGTATTTTCAGCCATTTACAGTAATTTGCCTATGTTGAAATTTTTAAAGTTTTATCGAGACTGGACCACATACTAAAAATATTTAACGCTCGTTCTAGAATAGTAAGATATCATTGTTTTAATATTCGTAAAAAATATTTGCATATTTATAATTCCTATATAATTTTAATAATGGTATTAGTTATGGTTGTAGACAGGACACCCTAACATGCCTAAAAATAGGGATTTAATAATTTATTTTAGTAATATTTATACATATAAATGAAATTTATTACTATCCACAAATAATTAATTAAAATATATATCTGAATATTATAATAGAATTATTAAAGTTATCAAATTTCTGAAAATAACAAGTATTTGAAAAGTATAATTAGTAATACGCGAATTTCCTAAACATCTGAATATTATTATCATACTAATAAGTAATAAAATATAGTATATGATAACAACAGATATAGAAATAATTAAAATAACCTTTTTTTGTGGCTAATTTATTTATAAGATTTAAAATTCAAACTCCCTGTACGTCCATAGTTCCATCTGATCTAAAAGCGTTCGCAAGAAACTCTACAATGACTTTTTCAAATACGTCTTTCAATATTTCATTAAATAATTTAACATTTGTTGATTTCAACTTTTTTATTTTAATTTATTCTATTTATTTATTTAGTTAGTTAGTTTGATTTTGATTTCTTATTTTAAGTTTCTGCAAATTTAAGTAATTTTATTTAAAGAAAATGGTCGCGTTATTTCCTTTAGACTAGAATAGTATTAAAAAAATATTATTCTAGAAAAAAAAAGTAATAATAATAATTTACATTAGTTTAATATGAAAAACAAACGTTAGTCCATTGTACCTAGAGGTGAGTTCGGGCTCTATTTTGACAATCCGAGCCCGCCCGGGCCCGAAACATTTTTGAACTGAGCTCGCCCGAGCCCGAAAAATTTTGTGTGATCTGAGCCCGAGCCCGATACTGAAAGTGGTACGCTATGCAACGCATACACAATAGTAAAATTAAATACCGTTTCATTTTCAAATTAATTTTCTTATAATCAATCCTCAATTTAAATAACTATAAATGTTATTATAACAATTTATAATGTCTGTGTCTCTGTATTCATGTATATATTTATATAATATATATTTATAGTGCAGCACATTGTTTATAACGCGCCTATCGGGGGACAAAAAATTTATCCGAATGAGTGATATAATGAGGCCCAATATAATGAAGGAGGAAGGATTACTGTATAACACTATAACATAATATGCATCCCGTTGAAAAAAAAGTTCTATTTAGAAAAAGGAAAGTCAAAGGTACTAAGGTTTGCAAGATTCTTTTGTGATTTTTAACCTATCTTGACTATTATGGCATTACTAAAGGTGCTCTCAAAATGAATAACATTTCTTTTTTTTACATTTTCCACTTAGTGAAGAATAAAATAAACGGAACTTTTAACTTGAATCCGAGCCCGCCCGGAGCCCGAAAACTTGTGTAAGATTTGAGCCCGATCGGGCTCGGGCCCGGGCTGAGCCCGTCTCATCTCTATTGTACACCCGGAATAAGAACCATTGTATCTCGGAGACTGGGCGCAGTGGTCTATTTTGTGAATGCACACAATTTATTAATTTATTATTATTATTATTATTATTACTATTATTCAGATGCACTGAAAATATCGTAAAAGTATTAAAAATAACAAGAGGTGTTTAAAGATTGTTTGCTACTTCTTAAAAGTACGTTACTTTTTCCCTCTTTTTTTTTTTTTTTTTTTAATTCAGCTTTTTAGGACTGAGGACTGTTAGTCTCAAACTGGGATTTTTGCGGTGCTATCATTTTTCGATAGTTGGACATTTATCGAAATCTAAAATTTATCGAAAATATAATTGAATAATTTGAAAGCAATTTTATAATTTGGGAAAAAAAAAAAACTAATAGTCCTCCATCCTAAACTAAATTCTGCTTTTGCCAGAATTTCATCAAAATCTTTTTTTTTTTTTTTTTTTTTTCGGAAAGAAAAGAAAAGAAAAGAAAATTGATAATAATCAGTATCGAAACAAACACTATCGAAAAAGTTTCTTTTTAATAATTTTGAATTAGGAAATAAAAAGTGCGCGTGCAAAATGAAATAAAAATAAGTAAAAAAATGAATTTAATGATTTAATTTTTATATAAAACATGATCGTGTGTTATCTTAAAAAGTAGATGTAAAATTTAAAGTTTATGTGGTGTGTGTGGCATGTATAAATATTGTTTTAAGAAATAGAATGAAGAAAGCAACGATGTTGATTGCATTTTGTTATATAGTTTGAATTTTTTAATTTTATAGAAGTAACATCTACCGTAGGAATAATTTCTTATGTTAAAACTATAGGAAATTGTTATGCAAGCACAAGCGATGCTACTTTATTATTATTTATTTATTTATTTATTTTTAGTTTTTATTTAAACATTTCTGAAGCCATATTAGTCATGGGCTGGATTACTTCATCTATATTTATATGAGAACCTGCATCTATATATTATAAGTCGATCAACAATTCAAAAAGAATTAATAAAATTTAATTCACCAATAAAAAGCAACCGCACACAAACTGAATAATTTTTCACTTGTCTTTCTGAAATATAATCCATATTTACGTAAACAAATATCCATTTTACACACTAATTCTTCCTAAATTGGACAAAAACCATTTATTAAAGGAAGAGCAAAGATTATCATTGGAGTGCATCTAAAACCACCCAAAGAAACTCTGTTTTACATATCTGCTTTATTGAGGCAATTTTTATAGCATGTTAGTCACGGTCTAGTAAGTATATATGTGTAAGTCGATCAATAATTTCAAGAACATCATACATAGAAAGAGTTTAATCTAAATCTATTCGCCGATAAAAAAAGCAACCGTAGAAAAACTGAATATTTTTTATATCTTTTTCAAATATGACTTATATTTACGTAAACATATATTCATATTTCCACTTAATACTTTTCAATATATTATTGAATAAATTTTTATTTGTATTTCTCAATTGTAATCGATATTCACGCAAACAAACATGCATTTCGACTTTATACTTCTTCCAAAATTGGATGAAATCATTTATTAAAGGGAAAGTAAAGATTATGGCTAGAGTGCATTTATTACAAAATGTCAATTGAACCAGTCGAAGAAATTCTTAAATATACACAGGCCTGTACAACCCGAAACACTTGGCGGGCCGCATTAGAAATCTATTTTACTCAGGCGGGCCGCACTCTATGGTATTCATGTCATTATCCTAAATAATATTTCAAAAGTGGTCTGACATCTTTACGATGAAAATATCCCTCAAGATTGACGCTTGTGTGAAATTTTGCCCTATTCGGCCATGTTAAGAAATTCGTAAATTTCTAATAACTTACGAAATTTTTAAATTGGAAAATTCATAGTCAGTGATATTCATGCCAGTATCCTAAATAATATTTCAAAAGCAGTCTGACATCTTTACGATGAAAATATCTCTCAAAATTGACGTTTATGTGAAATTTTGCCCTATACTGCCATGTTAAGAAATTCGTAAATTTACAGTAACTTGCGAAATTTTCAAAGTAGCATATCTATAGTTACTGATGTTCATTCCGGCACCAAAACTGATATTTTAAAACTGGTCTGACATTTTTACAGTAAAAAGTTTTCATTTAATTCACGTTTAAGTAAAATTTTGTCCTATTCTCCCATGTTAAGAAAATCGTAAATTTCTAATAACTTACGAAGTTTTTTAAATCGAATGTTGCAAATGAATAGGGTTCTTGCCAGTATCGAAAGTAATATTTTAAAACTAGTCTGACCTCTCTGCGATTACTTGTTCGTGAGATACCGTGTAAACAGATTAACAAACTAACGGACTAACGGACAAACACACTAACAGACACCCTGCAGACGGACACCATACAAATTTTGTCATTTTCGTATTCCTCACACCTGAAAACTTGTAAAAACCGAGGTCGAAAATTTTCATAATTACCTAAGTTCCCCATACCTATAGTACGTTGGGGAACTAATATCATGCATAGAAAAAGGCAACGATTTTAATTCATCAACAAAATTAATGTACACATTTTGAATAAATATTTCATCTGCTTTTTACAAGTGTGATCAATTTTACTTAAACAAAGCATTTATTATGTCTTAAGGGATTAAATGGATTTCGAAAGCTGAAAAAAGCATATTTTATCCATTTTATTAGTTCCCCATCATACTATAGGTATGGAGAACTTAGGTAATCGTGAAAATTTTCGACCTCGGTTTTTTTACTTTTCTACACGTTTTCAGGTGTGAGGAATCCGAAAATGACAAAATTTCTATGGTGTCTGTCTGTAGGGTGTTTGTTAGTCTGTTAGTGGGTTAGTGGGTTAGTGTGTTAGTCCGTTAGTTTGTTAGTCTGTGTACACGATATCTCAAGAACAAATTGTCGCAGAGAGGTAAGATCAGTTTTAAAATATTACTTTCGACACTGGCAAGAACCCTATTTATTTGCAACATTCGAATTTAAAAACTTCGTAAGTAATTAGAAATTTACGATTTTCTTAACATGGGAGAATAGGACAAAAATTCACTTAAACGTGTATTAAATGGAAACTTTTTATTGTAAAAATGTCAGACCAGTTTTAAAATATCCGTTTTGATGCAAGAATGAACATCAGTAACTATAAATATGCTACTTTGAAAATTTCGCAAGTTATTGGAAATTTACGAATTTCTTAACATGGCAGTATAGGGCAAAATTTCGCATAAACGTCAATTTTGAGAGATATTTTCATCGTAAAGATGTCAGACTTCTTTTGAAATATTATTTACGACACTGGCATGAATATTAATGACTATGAATTTTCCAATATAAAGATTTCGTAAGTTATTGGAAATTTACGAATTTCTTAACATGACAGAATAGAGCAAAATCTCACATAAACGTCAATCTTGAGGGATATTTTCATCGTAAAGATGTCAAACCACTTTCGAAATATTATTTAGGATACTGGCATGAATATCATAGACTATGATTTTTTCCAATTAAAAAAATTCGTAAGTTATTCGGAATTTACGCTTTACTTAACATGTCAGAATATGGCAAAATTGAGCATAAATTTTCATCTTGAGGATCGTAAATACATTAGACAACTTCAAAATTACATTTATGATATTGGTTTGAACATGACTGAATACAAATATTCTAATAGGAAATTTTCGTAAATCATTCGTAATTTACTATTTTATCAACATAGCGAAATTGTAAATTTTTCATATGAATATGAATTTTCAGGATTATTGTACTGGAAATAGTAGCATGAAAACTAAACAACGGAATCGACCCTGATAAAATAAATGAATAGATCAGAATAAGATAAATATATCGAAGTGAACGGTGGATAGCCTATTAGGCGGGGATTTCATTCTGTCACTGTATCAAGCTTTGATCAGATTCATTTCTTTTTACTTGATTATAATATGTCTTGCACTAGAAATTTCTGAGAACATAAATATGATGGGGAACTGAGCAGAGTCCACCTATGCCAACTAGTTTAATAAAATAAATGAAATTTTTTATTCAAAAATTTTATCATATAAAAGAGCAACATTTAATCATTATAAAATTTTCATTAAAATGGAAAATTCAGCCTGGTTTCCGGAGACCTTTCAGAAAAACCATGTACATGATTTCTCAAGAACTAATGCACCTATATCATTGAAATTTTGCACACTTCTTCAAAATAGCATTGACTAGTGCTTGAAAGAAGGGATTTTTTAAATATTGAAATTTTAATTTTTAGCAAAGTTGTCTACAAAGACTACAATTTTCGGTACATTTTACCCCACACACAGCTTTGTAAAATCAGTTGTAATCGAAAATAAATAAATAAATAAATAAATAAATAAATAAAAAATCTGGTGTGAAACAACCACACGACTTCCATTACCCACTATTACACGTATTATAGGCATTTGTGAGCGATAATGTGATCAGAAAACATAAAAGTGACTTAAAGGGAAAATCGTTAGAGCCGTTTTTGAGATACGGACTTACGGTCCCACTTCCGGTTTCCGATGTCTCATTTCCGGTTAAACTCAATTATTGACAGGAAAACAATAATTACATACAAAAGCATATTTAAACGTGAGTTAAAATGGCGAGTTTGAAAAAAATCCGTACAGCTGTTTTTAAAGGAACGCCCTTGGGAGACCTGAAATTGAGCTATTTATACAGGACGCCTATCAATTTTCTTGAACTAACCAACTATATCATTCGAAAGGACATCTAATAGAGTGTTTATATAGCAAGTTTGAAGAAAATCGTTAGAGCCGTTTTTGAGATACGGACTTACGGTCCAACTTCCGGTTTCCGATGTCCTACTTCCGGTTAAACTCAATTATTGACAGGAAAACAATAAGTACATACAAAAGCATATTTAAAAGTGATTTAAAATGGCGAGTTTGAAAAAAACCCGTACAACCGTTTTTAAAGAAACGCCTTTGCGAGGCCTGAAATTGAGCTATTTATACAGGACGCCTATCAATTTTCCTGACCTAACCATCTATATCATTCGAAAGGACATCTAATAGAGTGTTTATATAGCAAGTTTGAAGAAAATCGTTAGAGCCGTTTTTGAGATACGGACTTACGGTCCCCCTTCCGGTTTCCGATATCCCACTTCCGGTTTTTCAATTTTCACCAAAATTTGGAAATTTCATCTGTACACCAGACGTATTTCAATTCTAAAGTTTCGTAGTTCTATCTTTATTAGTTTCTGAGCTATAATACCCAGAAGATTCTCCACATACACACACACACACACATACATACACACTGACCAATTGCCAAAAACCACTTTTTGGGAGTCAGGGCACCTTAAAACATGTAAATCAGGTGAAAACCCGATATCGAATTTTCAGACCGAATACAATACTTCCATTACCTACGGTAGTAGGGTAATGGAAGTAAAAAGGAGGGGGAAGGGGAAAGAAAAGCCTTTATTAAAGCACTAGTCAACTCTATTTTGGAGAAATGAACAAAATTTCAATAAAATCAGTGTATTAGTTTTTGAGAAATCGTATCCAGTGCTTTTCTGAAGGGTGTCCGGAAACTAGGAGACACTGGTTGAATTTTCCCAAAATTTTAATGAGAATTTTATAAAATTTCGCTCTTATATCTGCTCAAAATTTTGAATAACATTTTTGATTTATTATATTTTTAGAGAGAGAGAGAGAGAGAGAGTTTGCTTACTTTTAACCTTATCAAACAAAAACCATTTATTAACCCCTTACCTGCCGATGAAAATTTACGAAATTCGCTTCAAAGTGCGACCGCTCTCTTTCAACTCTGAAATGTGTAAATTCTTCGAGAATACTGTCGAGATCACATTCATGGTTAGTTTATTGCATTGTCAAGTCGCGTCAGTAGTTTTACTGTTACTGGTAGCAGTAAAATATAAACGATCGTACTTCGGAAAGACGTATGTATACGCCTGGAGCAGTTAAGGGGTTAACTGAAGAACAAAGATGATCTGGGATTATTCACTACGAAACCTCAATTAAACAAGCTGAAAAACTGTTACATTTATTATAGGTTTAATTGTGGCCATTATTAACTTCTTGGCTCCCATGATACCCAATTGGGTATTTTCGTGAAATGTGTGTAAAATGAAAAGATTATATTTACCAGAATTCAAACCCACGATACTCAATAGGGAAAAGACTGTTTTAATAGCTTTCCAAGGGATGGCAACACTATATAGTGAAGTAATCAACTTTATAATAGTGCAAAATAGCGTAAAAGGAAAAAAAAAAAAGAAAAGAAAAGAAAAAAAAAAAAAAAAAAAGAAAGAAAGAAACAGCAAATCGTCGACAAAGAGGAAAATAAAGAAAAATATGTATTTAGATTCTTTTATTAAAAGAAATGAAATAACGTTTTTGACGTTATTTTATATTAAGAGATGTATAATTATTATATTAGAGGTAATTTTAAGAATTTTAGATGGTATTTTGTTAAAAATATTTTGTTTGCAACTACGCTAATTGAAAACAAAATTATTTTAATTTAAGTTAATTAAATTTTTTGAAAACTATTTTTTTTCTCTCTTTTTTTCGCTCTTGATATTGATATTTAATAAAATAAATAAATAAATAAATAAATAAATAAATGCTAGAACTTTTTAAAATGATTGTTTATTTTTTTCCTCGGATCTAAAGAGGTTAAGGCAGTAATTGTCTTAATTGTGTAAGTCGATCCACGATTTCAAAAAGCCATTCCTAGAAAGAATCAGTCAAAACTAATTTGCCGATAAAAAATCAAATTTCCCATTAGTCTTTCTAAAATATGATCTACATTTACGTAAACTTACATTCATTTTGATTTTATACCCTCTTTCTAAAATCGGAAAAAAAAAAAAAAAAAAAAACTATATAGGTAAAGCAAAAATTATCGCTGGAGTGCATATATTAAGAAACGCCAATTGAACTAGCTGAAGAAACTGTTCTGGGGGTATGTCACAGATCATCAAGGTCATCCAAAGCCCATGTTATTCTATGGGTAAAATTGTTTATAGAATTACACATTATCTATGGGTTATTTTTAAATTCAGTTTTCCCATTCTGAAAATACATTAGCGTTAAATTTGTATTAATTTTTCAGAAATTATCTTTTTTTTTTTTTTAATTTAAATTTTAACTTTAAAAATGCGAATTTTCACCTAAATGTATTTTTCTCATTTTTTAGTTTTTAGTAAAATAAAATAATCAAAATTTAAAATATCAATTTTTGGGAAATGAGTACTAAATTAACGGTTGTAAATTCAATGCGAAAACGGAATTTAAAAATACCAATTAGGTAATGAGTAATTCTATAAACAAATTTCGCCATAGACTTACATGAAATCTGATGACTCCCGACGGGGAAACCGCGAGAAAGAGAGTGAGCAAGAGAAGAAACCTTAATTTTATACCCTTAAATTTATACCTACATATCATACTCTAAAGTGTGCAAGTCGATCAACAATTGCAAAAAGCCATGCATAGAAAGAATTAATCAAAACTATTTCGTTAATAATAATAATAATAATAATCTGGTGTGTCACTGACATGAATTTCTCTTACCCTGAAATTTAATACTATAAATACAGGTTGGAGATTAAGAGGTAAGACAACAATGTTATGTAAACCTATGTTAAACAATTCAAATTAGGCTTCGGAAGAGTTTTATATGATAATTAATTTTGTGTGAGGGGGGCTACCATCCCCCTCAACCCCCAGTTTCATTAAAGCCCCTACATTTATATAGAATTTAATTTGGTTTTTAAAAAATAATTCTGTTTTTAAAAAATAATTTATTAATATTATTTAAACAAATTATCTTTTATGATAATGCAGACGATTTCCATATTAGAGAAGTAGTACAATACTAAATATCCAAATAAAAGTTGAATTTATTCTCAATATTACATTAAAAAAAAAAAAAAAAAATTTCTTTGTTAAAAATGAAAAAATGTGATAACTTTATTTTAAATTATCGCAGATCGATGATTCAACCATTCGTTTTAAAGGTATTGGCGAGCTCTTTTGAAAGATACCCATCATGAAAATTTACTCCCCTTGAGGGGGTCTTCCCCCCAGGGGGGGGAGGCGAGGCTCCTACATACACAAAAAAAATTTTCTCAGTTGTCTATCTCTATTACAAAAAATATATATTCGTTTCATTTGCTTTTGTGCAGTCTATAGATGTTAAACTCTACTTACCTGCAATTTCCCCCATAGACGTAATGTATTTGAATACTTTTGATTCTCCCTGTACACGAACCATTTGCTTCATCTTAACGAAAAGCTTACTGTAGCATCCCTATATCATACACATTTAGAATACCGAGTTTGGAATTTCTGCTACTATTTGTTCTTGAGATATGCTGATAACAGACACACAGATAGACAGACTACTCTTTAAAAATAGGATTTTCGTATTCAGGGGACCTCAGAACATGTAAATATAACAAAAACTCACGTTCGAAAATTTGACCCTAAAACAATACTTTCTCGACCCTATGGGTAAGAGAAAGTAAAAAGTGGTGGACACGGTTTCTCAAAAGATAATTCATCGATCTTATGGAAATTTTGCACGCTTCTTCTAAATAGAATTGACTCGTGATTGAACGAAGGATTTAAAAAAAAAAAAAAAATTGCATTTTTGACAGAGTTTTATACAAAAACAGTACTGTTTTCGACAGGTTTTTATCCCGCGCACCGCATTTTAAAATCAGTTGTAATCGAAAAAAAAGGGGGGGGGGAGGGGAAAGAAAATTCTTCATTAAAGCATCAGTCAACTCTATTTTGAAGAAGTGATAAAAATTTCAATAACATTAGCTTTTGAGAAATCGTGTCCAGTGCTTTCCTGAAGGGTCTTCGGAAACCAGGACCAACAGACTGAATTTTCCAAAATTCTTAATAATAATTTTACAAAATATTGTTTAAATTTTGCTCTTGCGTATGTTCACAATTTCGAATAAAAATTTTCATTTATTATATTTTTAGAAGAGAGATAGAGAGGGGAGTATGCTTGCATTTAGCCTTATCGAACAAATTCATTTATTAACCCCTTACCTACCGATGAAAATTTACGAAATTCGCTTTCAAGTACCACCACTGTTTTTCAACTCTGAAATGAGTAAATCCTTCGAAAATACTGTCGATATCACGTTCAAGGTTACTTTTACTGCATTGTCAAGTCGCGTCAGTAGTTTCTTCAAAAGTAACAGTAGAATATAAAAGATCGTATTTCAGAAAGACGTGTATATACGTCTGGGGCAGTTAAGGGGTTAACTGAAGAACAAAGATGATCTGGAATTATTTATTACGAAACATCAATTAATCAAGCTGAAAAACTGTTATATTTATATAGGTTTAATTAAGGCAATTATTAAGGCAGTAATTGTCTTAATTGTGTATGTCGATCAACAATTTCAAAATAAATCATAACTAATTCGCCGATAAAAAATCAAATTTCCCATTAGTCTTTCTGAAATATGACTAGAGACGTGGAAATCGCAAGAGAAGAAGCCTTAAATTTATACCTGTTTATACATATCATGCTTTAAAATGTGTAAGTCGATCAACAATTGCAAAAAGCCATGTTTAGAAAGAATTTATCAAAACTATTTCGTGAATAACAAAAAAAAAAAAAAAAAAAAAAAAAAATAGTATGTTGTGGCTACCACATGACTTTCTTCTATATTTTCCTATACAAATTCACTCAGTAAAAATAATTTATTAAAATTATTATTTAAAAAAAATTATCTTCCATGATAATGCAGACGGTTTCCATATTAGAGAAGTAGTATAACACTAAATATCCAAAAAAAGTCCATTCTATTCTCAATATTTAAAAAAAAAAAAAAAAACGATTTTTTTTTTTCGTTAAAAGTAAAAAAAAAAAACGATAACTTTGTTTTAAATTATCACAAATCTATATTTCAACCATTCGTTTTAAAGGCATTCACGAGACATTTCGAAAGATACCCATCTTGAAAATTTACTCCCCCCGGGGGGTAAATTTTTTTTTTCCTAGTTAACTACTACTATTATCAATAATTCTTATTAGTTTTACAATCACAAGTTAAAAATAACTCTCATTATGTACATTTAAACGAAATTTTGTCCTATACTGCCATGTTAAAAATTTAGAAAAAAATGCGATTACAGCGCCACCTGTTTAGCGATTGAACCCCAAATCTAATCAGCTCCAGTTTATGTGAGGGTCCAACTAAATACCAAGTTTGGTTAAATTTCATTCATTAGTTCGCAAGATACAGCGTCCACAAAATTCGTGATACACACACACAGACAGAAACATAGGCAGACATTTTCTAAAAACTATCAAATCGTGTTCAGGACATCCCAAAACGTGTAAATCCATCTAAAACCGGAGTTCGAAAATTTTCACGAATCCAGTACTTTCTCTATATTACATACAGAAGAAAGAAAAAATCATAATTTCTTCTTGTTTTACTCAAATATGATCTACATTTTCATAAACAAGCATTCATTTGGACTTAATACCCTTTCTAAAATAGACAAAAGCCATTTATTAAGGGGAAAGCAAAGGTTATCGCTGGAGTGCATCTATTACGAATCGTCAGTTAAAGCAGACGATAGAAACTCTTGTTATATGTATATCTGCTTAATTGAGGCAATTCTTAAGGCATATTAGTCATGGGCTAGCGGAGATGCAACACAGCCTGCGCACGCTTTATCGATCGATGTACCGATGTCTAGCCGAAACTAACATCTGGCTATTTAGAGGGGGAAAACCTCAGATATCATTTAGTCGCTGACACAGATCTGTGTAATCGATATGCATGTTCTTGACTTATGTCAGATATCCCTTATTATTATTAAATTTTCGCTCCTGACAACAAAATTTTGAAACGATCTTAATTAGGATATAAATTGAGGGATTATTTTACTATATTATAATATTAAGTTTCAACACGCAAGCATTCAAATGTTTTATATGAAATAATATAATAGTTTTAAAAAATTAAAGAACACGCTTTTATAGAAATGTGAACTAAAAAGCACAAAATATCTATCTTAGTAATAAAATGCTGGGTAAGAGAAAATCGTGTGAGTGACTCACCATAATATTTACATACATTTAAATCTTTAATTAAATTAATTTAGAATTAAGCAAAAACCATTTTTTTAAAAACTCCCCTGACTGGGATCGAACGCTAGTCTTTTAGGTTCGTAGCGTGGCGCCTTACCTCACAGCCACGGCGTTCACGTAGGGTAGGACTTTTTTTTTTATTTTTATTTTTTGTTTGCTCCCAGAGCGGTTACAAGCATACAAACATACATACAAACATACATACATACAGATGAAGCTAATAAAAACGTGTTAAAAACAAATATATTTTGGCGATCACAAGACTTTGTACTATATTTTTCTTCACGAAGTCACACTGTACAAATTATTTATTAAAATTTATTTATTAAAAGAATTTTCTCACGATGAATGCAGACGCTTTTTTATTTATTTATTTATTTATTTTTGATGAAAAGTATTATAAATTTATTTTAAGTTATCACAGATCTATAGTTTATCCATTTGTTTTGTAAATTTTCCATCTGAGTAACTTTCAAAAGTTTTTACCTAGTTGAAAATTACTAGTATAAATATTTTTCTTTTTTCATATGAAAAAATTAAAAATAATTCTCATTATATACATTTATACCAAATTTTGTCCTATACTGCTATATATATATATATATATAAAGTAGGATGGCAACGACACTTGTTAAACTTTTGAAAAAACTTGAAAAAAAAAAAACAGACATGATTTCAGTCACTTATCTTTATCCCTCCAATTGCTCTAAATTGGGATACAGTTGAAGTTCAGAAATTTCAATTTCAGTGTTGCTAGTTATAGGGAAACTTTTATTCTACATCTACCACTAAATTTTAAATTGTAACAGTTGCCTAATCACTTCGAATATTAATCATTTGTTAAGTATATCAAATATATCACTCCTCAAAATTATTGGTGATTATTGAATAAAAAAAATTATCAATTTACACAAACAAGACTTTCATCTGATATGTAATTAAAAAAAGCTATAAAATTTGTATAAATAAATATAGGATAAAATATGTATAATAGCGTGACAGATATGACAAGCGTAAAAATTTAGAAATATATTTTGCCTACTTATTTTCAAATTTAAATATTCCTTTTTAATCAATGATATATATATATACTAGCAGACCCGGCCACGCGTTGCTGTGACTAAGTTATACGTTGAATTATACGGCTGTAAACTATTTAGTACAGTCAAATTATTATTTACGAACAAAGACGAAAACGTTGTAGCCGATGTAAAAACCCACAGGGTTGAGATTTGAAACTTAGGTCAAAATTTGGAAGCGATTGATAAAAATTTTCGTAGTGTTGATATTAAGCACAAATTAATTTTATTGTAGGGTCCTATAAATTTTAATGGAGAAGTGATATATATTATTTCTAATGCTACTTTGGATAAAATTGCTAAAATGACTAATATATAAATTAAATTCTATTAAAACTCTATTAAAATAAAAGTATAAAAGAAACAGACGATTTTAAAATCAATTTTTATGGAGGAGTGAAATATAATATATGCTATAATGGATAATTTTACTACAAAATGACCTCATCATTTTAAATATTTTAAAGAGGGCAACAGCTGTAGTTATAAAAAGGAAAACAATAAGGCTAAACCAGAAAAATAAGTAAATTTGATAAATATTTTAAAACTTTAAGATTGGAAATCTTATGAAATATTGGACATTTAAAGTAAATACATGTATCATTTTAAATAGAAAAAGATTTTGGAAAAGTTTAGTGTATTTTAACGAAGTGATGAGAAGTTTTTGAGTATGTTAAAATTTTAATAGTAAATTCAAGTTAATAAAGATGGGAAACATTGAGGATTAAGATAAGAATAATTATAAGATAAAAAAAAAAAACTTTTTATATACCATGCTTTTAAATTTTAATATACTAATAATATACTAATAATATACTAATTAAAAGGAAAATGATAAATATTCTATCATAGTTTGAAGTCAAATTTGTTTTCAAATGTCTAAATAAAATGTCTGATGTAAGATACTAATATTTTGCAGTGGAATAGATTTCATTTCTGTCATCCTTGGCGAAAAAAAAAAGAATATCGCCAAATTATCTGGCGAAAATATTTAATTCCTTTCAAAAATCATGGTTATTTTAACAACTTATATTAAAAGAGTAATGAATAACATGAAATAATATTTCGTACAATACATATTACATGTCATACATACGTACAATGAATAATACCTATTACATTTCGTACAATGCATACATCTGGCATGTATATTTTCGTGTTACGCTTTTGATCGCCAAATAATAATAATAATAATAATAAAAGCCAAGGGCGACAGAGTTTTGAAATTTAAAATTAAAATTTTGTCAATTTGACAGCAAAATAATTCAATCTAACACCCGCGATAACTAATACATACCCAAATATAAGGATTAAAATCGGGAAATAAATTTCCTCGATTTTTAATAATTTCTTACAAAAAATCCAGTGGGCAATTAACATAGAAAATCTTTTTCTTGGCTGCACAGACGGTCAGTGAGTCACACTTCGCTTGCGTATAGAACTCATAGATATAGTATAGCATATATAGAATAGAGTGATCATTGGGGAGAAAAAAGTTATTCCTTTTCATTTGGGAAAAGACGACGTTTTTACCAAAATATGGCCGTCTTTCCCCGAGTGAATACACACGGGAATACATACTAATATTTTAGCAAATAAAATTTATGAATAATTTATTTGCTAAAGGGCAATGGAAGACTCCAGATACAGTTTCAAATTCATATTTCTTTCTTTCTTTTCTTTCTTTCTTTTTTTTTTTTTTTTTTTTTTCAATACCACTTAATGGCTGTTTCCAAAGCTTTTATTTATTTATTTATTTTTTTTTTCGGCATCAAAAATCTTTGTACGATAACATGGGGATGGGAGATCTATATATATTACTATATCTATGATAGAACTACATTAGCACTTTACCAATGTGTATAAAATCTTTAAATTAATTATGACGTCAATTTTCGTGAGATGCATAATTTAACTTTTTATAATTTTTTAACGTTCACGTTTGATTAAATGTATTTATTTTTATGTCGAAAATGAACTCGTATTTTTTTTTTTTTTTTTTTGGCAACAATTAAATTAATGGAACTCACAGATATTTTGGAGCAACTTTAATAAAGGTCTATAATTAACAAATAATTGCAATAAAACAATATTGTGACAATAAATTGAGATAAAAACTATCCTATCTCTCAAGTTGGACCAAACTGCACACAGTGTGCAAAATTTCATTAAAATCGGTTCCTTAGTTTAGGAGTTTACCCCGGACAAACATCGTGACACGTAATTTATATATATATACAGATATATATATATATATATATATATATAGTATATACAATGTGTCATATTATTAAGTAAATGTGTTTCATATGTTTTCTACCAAGAAAAATTAAAATAACTGAGTTAGTTGAAAAGTAAAAAATGGTCTTTTAGTCCATTTTTGCATGAAATTAACCTACGCTGTAAAAAAAAAAAAAAAAAAAAAGAAAGAAAGTCTTTGCTGCAAGAAATTTTCTGAAATTTGAGAAAGTAGTCGTCAATTACGGAAAAATTACGTTGACAAAACGTATTTTTCTGTCGTTAGAGAAAATTTCTGGCAGCAAAGAGGACTTTTTCTTTCTTTTTTTTCTTTTTTTTTTTTTTTTTTTGTTACAGATTTGAAATTTTTAAATTGCGTTTTTTCAATTTGCATTTTTTTATGAATTCATGATCTTCAAAATGTCAAAACTTTTACAGATATTTTAGAAAAAAAAAAAAAAAAAGTTTTTTAAATTTAATGAAATGTACTTAAAAGAATTGGGGATGCATTTTAAAATTCATTAATTAATTTTTCAGAAAAATAATTAAAAAGTGCATGTCAATGTAAAATTTTAGAGAGAAAAAAAAAAAAAAAGATTTTTGTTAAAATTTTATTTTTAAAGTTTTTCTGAGAAAACGCAATTTAAAGGTTTCAAATTTCTCTCTCTATATATATGTACGTATAAAACCGTAAGAATTATTGCCTGAATATATATATTTTTTTTGAATAAACCTACACTGAGAAAAAATTCTGTAACTGACATCTAGAATCTAAATTGTTGCTCTAGAAAGAATAGTTCCATGTCATCCTTATAAATTCTAGTCCCCATGGAAAGCGAGTTCTAGAAGCCCCTATTAGAATTCTAGAGCGTTTGCCTATATTCTCGAGGGCAAAGTTATTTAAAAATCTCTGCAAATAAATGAGACTACAAGAGGCGGGTTTCTGCAACTATAATCTTGGTTTATTACACAATTCTAGAAAATCCAGCGAGAATTTCTCGCAATACAAATGATTCAGAATATTTAGAGTATTCAGAATATTGTTTCATCATCTAGAAATGTGTACACTAGAAATTCTCGATCATTCCGTCCAT
Organism: Salticus scenicus; assembly: GCA_963930645.1. Lineage (NCBI taxonomy): Eukaryota > Metazoa > Arthropoda > Arachnida > Araneae > Salticidae > Salticus > Salticus scenicus. The sequence continues at coordinate 91,380,483 of OZ005658.1, forward strand.
TCAGTTTATTGGCGTGCCTTATGCGCATAGCTCGGAAATCTATATTTCTAGTTAAGGGATTTAGAAAATGGCCACTTATTCATTCTAGAGGAAGGCGGTATATTTTTTTTCTCAGTGTAATGTAGTTCAATTTTTAAATATTAGATGGTAATATAAGCTTTTAATATGAAACCGTCACTGGTGTCAAATGAAAAGTGTCACGTCGCCTTGATGAGCATTTGATTAATAAACAGGCCGGAAAATTCGCATCTTAATTTGAAAGTCGAATTTTAAACATTTTATCTCTCTCTCACACACACACACACACAAAAAGATAATGCTAACTCTAATGATATTAATGATTATAGACTTCTTTTACATAGCGTTTTAGCCCTTTTTACACGTTTTGGGGTGTGAGAAATTAGAAAATAATATTTATAATAATTATTATATTTTTAATAATCTCCACTAACTTCAACTGGGAATTCTTAAACCATTACAAAAGTATTATATCACTTTAAAATGTCTAATTTCACTTAAAATATTATTAAAATATGCACTTTAAAAAATGGTACTTTCAAATTTATCATTTCTTAACTGTTTCAACTCCGATATTATTAACCAAATTTAACAAACAAAAACAATACTCTCCCCACGAATAATTGCAACAATGCCAAAACAAATGTTTAACTTTTCCTTAAATCATTCTAACGACGTCTTTATCGAGATTTCGCGAGATTTTATCTCGCATCTTCCGTGCTAGTGTCTTCACATCTGACCAAACATCGCGGAAAAATCGAAAAGTGAAAAAAGAACCATTCACAAAAACATTCCCTTCGTGTCGTGAATTTTTCCCCTTCAGAAATCATTTTGTGAGAGAATTCCCAGACGCTGACCGGATCAAGCACCGAAACGGGGTCTCCCTTTCACCCGGAATTCTTTCCTTCGCTTGACAATGAGACCAGTAGAATAGCTAAAAAATTTTGTAAAAGCCTTATATATATGAATAAATAGTTATAGATTACATAAAATTTACGAATGTTTTTTTTTTTTTTTTTTTTCTTCCCCGAAAAATATTATCTATCCTCACTTAGAATCTGTTTTCGTATTGCAGAAAGTTTCCTTCTGCAAATAAATTGTTTAGTTTTAGGATTTTTTTAGTTTATTTATTTTTGCAGTTTAGTTATTGTTATTATTTTTACTATTTCTCAAATTAACATCTCTGCATAATAATAACTAGCAGGCTACGCCCGCTTCGCTGGCCACTATATTTAAATGAATCTCCAAAAAGAATTGGATCATTATTTATTTTTCACATCACATTATAAATAAAAACTGAAATAATTACATTAGAATCGCTCTAGACCTCGCATCGGGTACTCGCTGACTACGGCAGTTCTTTCTCTGCCCGCACTGTATCGGGAGCAGGTTCCCACTGCCTGCAGAAATCTCTTTCCTATGCAGAAATCTCTTTCCTCTAGCACGACACCTTCAATATTTCAATATGGGTATTTATTGACGATAGTGTGGGTCTGCCATTATTTAAGAACTACGATTTTAAAGATAACTGTATCTCAGCGTCTATTAAATATTTTAGTTTTTGAACCAAGTACTTTATTGCTCATGCTATTTACACTGTATTACAATTTGATTCTGACAAATGTAATGAAATAAAATAAAAAGTAGATTTTCTTTTAGAAGGAATTAAATACATAAAAAACAAATAAATTCCAATCAGTTTAATCCTTTCTACTATATACTACCATTATTTCCTGACAAATACTATAAATTAGAAAAAAAAAAAAAAAAAAAAAAAAACTTCTAAAGAAATTAAATTAACAAATGAAAAATAATTGTTATACTACAAAAATTATACATAAACATAACTGTTATAAATACGTTTTTAAATTTAATATATTTAATTTTTTCTACTGCATTACCATTTTATTTTCAATAAATATAATAAACTAGCAGGCTTTGCCCGCTTCGCTGGTCACTAAATTTAAAGGAAACTCTTTTCTATATAGCTTTATAAAAATAAAATAAAATACTAAATTTGCTCAAAAGCTCGCTTCGGATCCCTGCTGCCTTCGGTAGCGATTTGGTCATCCGCTAAAACTCGGGCGCTTGTCCCTATTACCTGAGACAATGGTTTACCAATAGGCTTGCATTAAGTCCTTATTAGATAACAGTTTCGAAATAGATAGTATCGAAAAAAAAAAAAAAATGAAGTATCCCCTTTATATTTGAATCCCAGTTACATATGAACAACACTATACGTGGTGCACATAATATTTGCTTTTACGTTATTTCCTATGTTTATTTTGTTTATCCCCGATCAACCATAAAAATGATAACAATTTCACGCTAAATATTATAATATGCTATGAACGGCTACGTCTGTTGCATGAGACAATTAATTTTTTGTGGTTATTAGTATTCATGGCTTGTAAGCATGATCATAGTACCGCCTTAATATAGCTCTCTTTGGCGACTTTTGAAATAAGACTTAATACCTTGTAACAATATGCTATGAGCGCTATTTCTGACATATTTTAGACAACTAAACTTTTAATGGTTATATATATTTCCCATTAAGCATATTTTTATTTTCATTTATTTATTTAAATATTGATGAAATTTGAACTTCAATTTGGTCTAGTGTTGTACAGGCTGTATACTACACGTTTGTGTTTGTGAAAGAAAATTTATAAAATACATACATTAGTTAATTTTAAAAAATCTAATTGTCCGATCGATAAGCTGTTTAATCCGTTGGATTCACAAAAATTGCATCTTTCATTTGGTATCTTATTTGTAACGATACGACTGATATTTCTAATTTTTTTAATTTACTATCCTCATTTTAAATACATGTAATTTTTATTGTTCACGTTTTTTTTTTTTTTTTTTTTTTTTTTTTTTCCGTCGAAAAAATAATGATAATTTTTTTTGGCAACAATTAAATTAAGGATTAAAATTAAATGGCCAATTTATCAGTTATTAAAAGGTTTTTATTTTAACATTTTAATTAATTAAAAGAAAACTAAAACAAAATTCGAAAATCCGGCTTCGAGGTGCATCAGGGGAGGTCATTACAAATCAACATGCAAATTTTTGTAGCTCAGCCATCAGCCGTTAGGAACACACCTAAACTTTATTGAATAGCAATAAAGTTCAAATTGACTCTAGAAAACGTTTGTATGGGAAATAGAAAAGGGCTGTTTTTAGGGTTTTTCCGGAAATTATTCGATTTTTCCTCGCCTTTTAAACCTTCCCTAGACCTCCACGAACATTTCAAGACTAAGATAAGATAAATCCGTTCAGCCGTTCTCGAGTTTTAGTGAGACTAACGAACAGCAATTCATTTTTATATATATAGATAGATAAAAAGAGAAAAAAGATTCGCCCTCAAATAAATGTATTAAATAAAAAATAAATTGCATAATATAGCCGTTGCTAAGATACGCAGACGATTACAATCAAAGAATAAATTCATGAAAAAGGAAACATAAAAGCCAATGTTTAAAATCGAAAAAACATTAATTTAAAAAATTCAAATTCGAAAAACTCTCGATGAGGTGCACACCTGCAGGGTCCCAGGTACCTATATGCCAAATTTGGAAGCTCTGCGATCAGTAGTGTGTAGTATTGTTCATGTTCAGATTAGATAAATGTATTTATTTTCCTGTTGGAAAAAAAAATAAACTCGTATTTTTTTTTTTTTTTTTTTGGCAACAATTAAATTATGGATTCAATTTAAATGGCTAATTTTTTTCTATTATTAGCTTATCATTTTCATATTTTTATTAATTAAAAGAAAACTAAACAGAAATTCGAAATTCTGACTTCGATGTGCACAATGATTCTTCGGGGGGCACCTTTGTGTTAAATCTCGTGACTGTCCGAGCTACCGTTTTCGAGAACAGTGAAATATACATACAAATATTGCTCACTTAATAGTATAAGATGTACGTTTTTTTTTTTTTTAATTATTATTATTATTTTGTCGAAAAAAAAATTGGCAACAATTAAATTATGGATAAAATGTTAAAATTTAAATGGCTTTTTTTATCAGAAATTAGAAGGTTATGATTTTCACATTTTAATTAATTAATAAAAAACTAATCAAAAATTCGAAAATCTGACTTCGATGTGCACAATGACCCTTCGGGATGCACCTTTGTGTTAAATCTCGTGACTGTCCGAGCTACCGTTTTCGAGAACAGTGAAATTTACATACAAATATTGCTCACTTAATAGTATAAGATAATAATAATCAAAACTTCAAGCCTGTTTTTGTATTCTAAATACAGTAGAACTTGGATAATTCGAAGTTGAAGGGGGCAGAGAAAAATTCGAATTACATATACTATTTTGTCAAAAAGAAGAGATAAATTAAAAAAATAAAACTCTACGATCAAAGATTTAACACATAAACTTTATATCTAAGAATACTGCTACATTCACACACACACAATAAAACCAATATTTTTTTACGAGCTTAATTATTCAACACTTTTTAAAAAATAGTCAGATAATTTTGATTGCTTTTTTAAGTACCACCTAACAACTGATACAAAAGCAGAATCTTCTACATTAGACATGACTTTCAATTAAAAAAAACCTTGAAGTTCATGTATTTTGATGCACTAGGTGGGAAATAATCTTGTATTTCCTTATCCTTGTTTTGAAAGACTGTTTAAAAAAAAATAATGCACTTTAGCTGAGAAAGATCTTGGGAACAAATTTTACTGTAATATTTTAAAGGTAATCGTATGAAAAATTCAAATTATCCATGATTTTTTAACATTATTTTAATACAAAATTCAAGGGACCGAGTAAAAAATTCGAATTATCCAGAATTTCGAATTGAACAAGTTCGAATTATTCAAGTTTCACTGTAATAGATATAAAATTCTGTACAACAGGATTCAATTTAATAGGACAAGGCTTTTTTTTAAATATACTCTTCTATATAAAGACATGTGGTAATTGTGTTGCGTTCCTTAACAATGGTTACTATATTCATTCCTTTAAAAAAAAAAAATTGCACGTTTTTCCTCAGTTTTATTTGTTATATATTTTTTAGCTGTTGCCAAAAGTAGAAAGAAAAAGAAAAACCGTTTTCAAGTTGTCTATTATTTTATCTGAAAGCAATAATCCTATCAGTCTAATAAAATGTGTATGTGGCCCTGCTTAAGACTGGCAGGCTTGTATTGATAGTGCTTAATTCGAATTTATGAACCTTGATACCCGATGTCCGATTTTTTTTAATTAGATTTTCAAAAATTAAATAGAAATCCGATGTTTCAGTCTATAATTGTGATCCTCGATGAAAACGTTTTTACTTTCTTCTATATTCGGTAGAAAAAAAGAAAGTATTGGATTCGTAAATATTTTCAACTTATAGCTATAGAAGGATTTACACGTTTTATGAGATCCAGAACACGGTTTCATCACTTAAAAAAATAATATTATAGTTTTAAAAAATTAAAGAACACGCTTTTATAGAAATGTGAACTAAAAAAGCACAAAATATCTATCTTAGTATTAAAATGCAGGGTAAGAGAAAATCGAGTGAGTGACACACCATAATATTTACATACATTTAAATCTTTAATTAAAATAACTTAGAATTAAAAAAAAAAAAAAAAAAACATTAAAAAAAAAATCTCCCCTGACTGGGATCGAACGCTGGACCTTTAGGTTCGTAGCGCGGAGCCTTACCTCAACGCCACATCGTTCACGTAGGAAAGTCTTTTTTTATAATATAAATTTTTTGTTTGCTCCCAGAGCAGTTAGAAACATACATACATACATACAGCTGAAGCTAATAAAAGCGTGTTAATAAACGTTTGTGTACCTGTATGTTTATGTCAACATACTTTCATAGCTCTAGCTCGAGAACTAATATACATAATTTCATATAAATTTCTATGTAGTTGCACCTTGACATAAATTAGTGCAAATTGCCCAACAAAAGACGGGCGCTGCATAAATACAAGTGTCTGAAATTCAGACACAATTGTGTCTAAAATGAGTGTTCAATTTTAAGATGCTAAAAAGTGTCTTATTTATTTCAGACACGTGAAGTATCTTAAAAGGAACAGCGTTTCACACTCGAAGTGTCTAAAATTCCTCCATCTTTGATCCTGTATACAGTGAATATTTTTCATAAATAAATAAATAAAAAGATGCGTTTTATACTGTTTACCTGTGAAAAATAGATTTTAGAATCTCCTAGAACATAAAAAAAGCATTAATATTTTTTACAAAAACACTCCCCGTTGCCCGCGCCAGGAATCGAACTGACAATCAACAGATTCATAGTCAAGCGTCTTCCCAAGCAAGCCATCGGTACTCACGCGATACGCTGCTTGTATAATGAAATATATTCTAGTATCCGCAAAACAAATCGAAATTTTATGTCTTTGCCATGGAGATATTCTATTACCATGGTCTTTGCAATAAAACTGTCCATAGGAAGTAAAGCTTAACACATGTTATTATCTTAAATTTCAAGTGTAGAAGTTTACGTCTTTTTATTTATTTATTTTTTGTAAAATGCGTAATAAATATGAAACTAGTATGTTGTGGCCACTACAAGACTTTCTTCTATATCTTCCTATACAAATTCACGCAGTAACAATATTTAAAAAAAAAAAAAAAAAAAAAAACGATTTTTTTCATTTTTTTTTTTCGTTAAAAGTAAAAAAAAAACAATAACTTTGTTTTAAATTACCACATATTTATAGTTCAACCATTCGTTTTAAAGGTATTCACGAGACCTTTCGAAAGATACCGATCTTGAAAATTTACACCCCCCCAGGGGGGGGGGGGGGGAGCGATGCCCCAAATTTTTTTCCTAATTAACTACTACTATTATCAATAATTCATATTAATTTCACAATCACAGGTTAAGAATAACGCTCATTATGTACATTTATACGAAATTTTTTCCTATACTGCCATGTTAAAAATTTAGAAAAAATACGATCACAGCGCCACCTGTTGAGCGATTGATCCCCAAATCTAATCAGCCTCAGTTTATGTCAGGGGCCAACTAAATACCAAGTCTGGTTAAATTTCGTTAAAAAAAAAAAAAAAAAAAAAAAAAAAAAAAAACGATTTTTTTCTAAGTTTTTTTTCGTTAAAAGTAAAAAAAATCGATAACTTTGTTTTAAATTATCACAGATTTATAGTTCAACCATTCGTTTTAAAGGTATTGACGAGACCTTTCGAAAGATACCCATCTTGAAAATTTACTCCCCTCGAGGGGGGACTTCCCCCCCATGGGGGGGGGGCGAGGCTCCTACGCATACATAAATTTTTTCCCAGTTAACTATCTCTATTTTAAATAATTCTTGTAAATTTCATAATGATTACTAATAAATAATTCTCTTTATGCACATTTATACAAAATTTTGTCCTATATCACCATGTTAAAAATTTAGAAAAAGCGGGATCGCAACGCAACCTGTAAGACAATTTTTACCAAAAGTTGTTAGGCACTAATTTATGTCAAGGTACAACTACATACCAATTTGTATGAAATTCTGTGCAGTAGTTCTTGAGATACAGTTGCCACAAAATTTTGTCACACACACACACACAGAGAGAGACAGACAGACAGACAGACAGACAGACATTTTCTAAAAATGGTCAAATCGTGTTCTACAGCTCTCAAAACGTGTAAATTCATCAAAAACCCGAGGTCGAAAATTTTTACGAATCCAATACTTTCTCTATATTACATATAGAAGAAAGTAAAAATAGTAGACTATGGATTTTAAGCGATTTTTTTTTTTTTTTTAAAGCTGGTATTTGCAAGAAAACAATTTATGTACATGAAACCAAAAAAGTTGCTCTTTTACATTTTGAAGTGTAGGGAAACATAAAATAATTTTTAAAACGCGGAAAAAAAATCAATTATGCAAAAATTGCTTAAGATTGTATAGTTACGAATGGACCATATTCCTCCTTTGGGTTCGAGACTATAAAAAATCAGCTGTTTTCGGTAAACAATTCTCAACTCTACCATAGCAAAGCATTGCGGCTTGCAAATTTTTATCTTGCAATATTATTTCTAAGAGTTACAGATTATATGAAATTGAAGTAAGAGTGATATAGTGATACCTTTGTTTTGTTTTTAATTCAGTTTTAGTAATATACTTTAATATTAATCAACATATGTAATATTAAAAGTTGCCGTGTGAACTGTGGCGATGTTAACAAATTTAAATGGATGTTCCATTTAGTAAATTCCTTTATTAAAGTGATTTAAATTCTAATTATTTAAGCTTTGATGTCTATATATATGTGTGTGTGTATAAAATGTTCTTATTAATCTTTTTTTCATTATATATATACGTATGTATGTATGTGTGTGTGTATACATAAAATGTTCTGCAATTTTACGATATGGAATAGTCTTAACTTTATCATTCGATTCAGTTGTTTACATTTCACTTTTGTTCTTGTTTGAACATTATTATTAAGTTTCACTGCAGAAATATTTAGGAAAATGTTATACGTAACAATAAAATGTCATCTTGAATCTAATTTGTTTACAAAATATCGGCCACGTGTTCGGCGATTTTACCTACGGTGACGTCACAGGAATATTGTCCATTCACTTTCTTGGCTACAAGTTACATGCTCCGTTTATCTTAATATTATTTTGTTTTATTACACGTGAGAACTTTAAACTTTGTTTTTTAATTTTTAACAGAATAAGTTCCGCGTCAAAGTATTTTAAATAAGTTAACTACTTATATTATATAAAATAATATCAAATTTATTTGCTTAAAAAAATGTTAAAACATGATATGCATGCTGCTTAAAGTAGATTCCATATGGAAAATTTGTTAAGTAATACAATTGTCTGACTTTCTAAGTGTCTGAAATTTGTAATGTTTTTAAGTTCCTAAATTGTAAAATGTCTGAAATTTTATGTATCTAAACTGTAATATGTCTTAATTTCAGACATATCAATCTTATTCACAAGTAAACCTTCTCTCCTTTGATACCGGTTTTTCGGAAACCCATATATTTTCTGAAAGCTTATGTCACAAGTATAAAAACTGTGAAAGCTTAGGGGCAGAGGGACAAGCGTTTAGGAGATACAGGGCCCACAAAGTATCAGTAAAGTGTGTATAGAGGGACATATTCCCATAAAAACGTCTCTATTCCTTGTATGTTCCCGTATATTGCTGTCAAGTACTAACGTATTGTATGTCTTCTTCTTGCATTGCTTCTTATTATATGGATACTATAGTCGTTGTGGTGGCCTTGGTCTCCCAATTCGGAACAAGTAATCGGTCTCCGAACATCCAGGAATCGGAGATGATAAAACACATAATTATTCTCCTGGAAAATGATATGGAGATTGTGGAAGGGATCCGGACATTAGGGTTTGCTAGAGGCGATGGAGAAGAACGGACGAGGATATGGACTTCGAAGATGATGGTGTCTATAAGGAACAGCAATGCTCGTCGCAACAGTCACAGTCTCCACTTCTGTCATGGCATATTTTGGTCAAGTATGGCTAATGACAGGAAGAAAATTCTGCTTTTAGTGGATTCATGGTGTTCTAACAAAGATCATGTATTGTCTGCTTCCGAAGTACTTGATGGTAAAGTCCTACAAAAAGAATTGGTACCTGAAGAATGTACAGGAAAGATTTAGCCTCTGGATATTCATTTTTTCAGACGCTAGAAATCTTTTGTTCTTTACATAATGGAAACAATTATTATCGAGACACATGAGCACATCTGGCACCGCGATAGTTTTCTGGCCCTGCAGTCTTTTTTCCCTATATCAGTTCAATGCTCCTCGTTTCAAGAACTTGATTAAGTATGCTTTTTATAAAAGCGGATACTTGGACGACAAACCTGGAATGTGGATTGCGCCAATGGATTACTGCTTCAATCCATTGACAAATGATGAGTTTGCAAATGTGCGGCTATCGCTTTTGTAAAATGTGCCCATTGTGAACTGTCTTTCTGCCCGTCTCACTGTTTATTTGGTGAATTGTACATTGATTGTCTCTTGCAATGGAAGTCAGTAGCAAGTATCCCAGCGTATACTGTTTCTTTTCAACGAGTTGTTTCTTCCTTTATAATGATACCTCCACCTTCTTACCATATTATTAGTTCATATAAGTACGTGAAATGAACATTTTAGAGACTTTTGGTGTCATCTTTCCAACATTTTATGTCCTATAACTCCTAAACGCTTATCCCTCTGCCCCTAAGATTTTACAGTTTTTCTACTTGTGGCATAAGCTTTCAGAAAATATATAGGTTTCCGGAAAACCGGTATCAAAGGAGAGAAGGTTTACTTGTCAGACACTTATCTCAGCTCATTTATAAAAAAATACACTTACGTGTCTTAATTGAAGACAGCACATGCGTCTGAAATTTTGCATGCGTAAGTGTTTCAGGCATTTATGCGTCTGAATTGGTATTTCAAACACATTTCTGTCCGAATTTAAGACGCTTCTATTTACAGTGTGCTATACTGCGATTTCTCCCGTTTAAAGGGAGGTAATATTTCAGCGTCTATTGCATATAATTGAACAAAACTAAATATGTGGAAAGGTTATTATGAAACATGATACTTATTCAATTTGGGTGAATTTTCCTTCAAAAATATTTATCAGACGTAACAAAACAGACACAATGTATGTTTATTTAGAGTTACCTCCTCTTTGCAGCAAACCCTTCAATTTATTAATTCGACTGAGGATGCCAAGAAAGCATCAAACAAAGGGTGCATGAGGATAAGTCTCCTGGTCCTCCCGGACCAACTCAAGCTGGACTAGCTGTCTAAATTAACATTTATAAATCGACTGATTTATACATTGCAAAATCAAAATGTATTCACAGCGCAGTTTCAAATAGCAAAAATTCAAAATCACTTAACTATGTTTTGCATTTCTAAAATTAATTCAAATGCATTTTGCGTACACCTACACTAGCAAATTTAATTTCCTTTCGGAAAAACAGAAAAAAAAGCAAGGAATTTGCATGAAATTCGCAAATACGGTACTCAAGGATGACCTTCTTGAGCTTTTCCACGGTTAAATCAACAATTAGTTTGGCACTGAGCGAAAGTGGCGAATAATTACCCCGGGTACGCGAGCACCCCGTTTTATAATTCAACACTCCTCTCGCGTTTCTTTTCGGATGATAACGCGAGAATCACCAGATGCTGTCTCGGATGAGAAGAAAAACGACGGGAAATTCGTCAAGAAAAGAAAAATAAATGAAATAATAAAACGAAGAAGAAAGAAAGAAAAAAAAAATATTTGAAACATGATATTTTTTTAAGGTCTCTGGGTCTACGCCATTAACCTCGCCTGACACACAGACATGAGTCAGGACCATGGTATTATGTTTCTCTCAGTCTTTCTCCCGAATATACCACAGCGTAATTAGTACATCAAGAGGTTAAAGAAGGGGTTTTATAGAGTAGAAAAAAACACGCAATGTTAGAGAAGTTTTTTCGGTATTTGTCTCTTTATCAATGTATTGTATTGCAAATTAGACCATAACAGATGGAATCGGAAAAAAAGAAAAGAAAAGAAAAAGAAAAAGAATAGAAAAAAACTTGTTCAATGAGTTTTTTTTTTTTTTTTTTAATCTGTCAATGAGGCTCAGTCTTTGGAAAGTTTACGCTGAAAAATGACTTGACTCCTTATGTATTAGAATAGTATTTCTCAGATCTTTAATGTTTTTTTCAATATGCTAGGAAGGAATTTTAAATAAATCCGAAAAATCCTAAATAATACAGGTCGGTAATATATAAATATATCTTTCTTCTTCAAGGTGATATGTTTTTCTGGTGTATTTTTGGATGCTGATTACGGAAAATCGATTCAAAAGTTTCCACCACGTACAGTTTTGACAAAAAATGTTTTTTTTTTTTTTTTTTTTTTTTAGCTCAAAATCTCCATTTTTTTCAACTGCCATCTGACAAGGAAACATTCAGAAGGTGTAGTCTTCAAAAAAATATTGAAAATATATACATATCTCGTTTTGGCAGCCGGTTTATTTCTACTTATTCTGTTTGGACTCGGTTACATGTGGACTTCTCAATTATACGCATTCCATTTTTCAATTCTGGTTGAGTTACTGTATAATCTAATTTCCTTTTATATATATATATATATATTTATTTATTTATGCAAGATAGAAACTTGTGTTGTATATTGCTTGAAATAGCTATACAACGATCAGAAATCTTGCTTTGCTGACAGAGATGCAAGTTTCCTGATGAGATCATTTCTGGATTTCAGCATTTAAAACTCTATTTTTCACTTCATGAATTCTTTTTTCTTTCAACAGTTTCTTTTGGTTAATTTATTTCTTTCAATTTCTATTATTTGTTGAATGTTTTTACTGGTTTAATGGATTATGCAAATTATCTTATTGTTAGATTTAAGTGTTATGTATGTTATTTCTCTTCTGCGTATGTACTTTAACATCTTTTTACTACTCAGTGTAATTTAATTAAATTATCATCGTGACAATAATTTTATACGTAATACATCTCATTTCTAATTTCATTGTTAGTATTTTCATCTATCTTTCATTCGCTGAGTGTTGTAAAGGAATTAAATTATTCAAATTATATATATATATATATATATATGTGTGTGTGTGTGTGATTCTACTCTTCATAAAACACCAGGAAGTGAAAAAAATTATCGGCTGAAATGAATTACAGTGACCACAAAAAATTGTCAAAATTAAGCATATTTGGCGATTTAGCGTTCGCTAGCACCGAGATTTCCGTGTACGAACAGAACCGTGTTTTGTTTCTCCGCCAAGTACTCAAAATCAATCGCCTAACAATGTGAAATCGCCAAATATGCTTAATTTTGATAATTTTTTGTGGTCGCTGTAATTCATTTCAGCCGATAATTTTTTTCCCTTTATGGTGTTTTAGGAAGAGTAGAATCACATATAGTTTTTTCAATATTTTTTGAAGACGACACTTTTTGAATGTTTCCTTGTAAGTTATTTTTCGGAAAATTTGGGTGATAGAAGTGAGGAATAAGGAGAGCTATTTCATCGAGACATAAAAAATAAAAAAAAAAATGTAGAGGAGGTATCTGGGACGATGGAATGTTAACATGCTAGCAGATTATTGTTGAATGCTGCGGAGAGTATTTCCCCCTTCTCAAGGCCCTCATGCCGTGCCCCCTACACAAGACAATAAGCTCTAAAGGAAGCTTCGATGTAAAGAAACACATTTAAAAAATAATTTGTAAATATTAGCCTATTATGTATTTTATACATAAATAATTTCGAATTTGTGATAGCTTTTGTATGAATTCCTCTGGTCTTCATCCGTACTTTGTAAAAAACCCTTATGTGATAAGAAAGACAAGAATTTCTGAATTCAACGTATCAAATCACATTGGAGTTACCCAACGCAGAGTAAAAAATAAAATAAAATAAAATAAAAATAAATAAATAATATAAAAATACGATTTTGCAGACTTGTGTAATTATCATTTTAAATTTTTGGAAAATAACTTTTTAACTTAATGGTTTAAAATATATATATATATATATATTTATATATATATAAAATAATTACCTGATAAAAACAACTTTTTATATACCATGTTTTTAAATTTTCTGTTGAATCATATGAACTTGACAATTCTATGTATTAATAAATCTTTTTTTTTTTTTTTTTTTTTAATCTTTTGGTGAATTATTCCATCAATTTGAAAGAAAATGATCAAATGCGTAATAAAGAGAGCAATTACAAGAAATTTTCAAACATTTATTAATTGAATAAAAGTATTAAAATAATGCATTGTCATCGTGTTCTGGGCTATTCTAAAAGTTTCAAATGTCTAGCTAGTCGGGAAATTATAGCTATAGAACTCTAATAGCACTTTATCAATGAGAAGAAAATTTTTAAAGTTATAATGAGTTCAATTTTTGTGAGATGCCTAATATAATTTTTTAATGTTCACGTTTAATTAAATTTATTTATTTTTATGTTGAAAGAAAATGAACTCGTGAATTTTTTTTTTTTTTTTTTTTTTTTTGGCAACAATTAAATTATAGCTATTATTTAAATGGCCAATTTTAAAGCTATTAGGAGGTTATTATTTTCATATTTTAATTAATTAAAAAAAAACTAATCAAGAATTCGAAAATCGGGCTTTGAGGCATCATCTTGTCATCTTGTTATGAGGCATTCTAAAAGTTTCAAATGTCTAGCTAGTCGGGAAGTTAGTTAAAAATCGATTGCAAGATTTGTACTAGACCAGTGATTCTCAACCTTTTTTTCGTCGCCGCACACTTTTAACGATTTCAAAATTTGGCGGCACACATATTTCACTTGGGGCAAACATTTCACTTTATGAAAGGTCACAGTTATCGAAGATAAAAAAGTTTAAAATATGGTATTTAACTGCAAAAACAACAGTTTTCTTTTACAGTGTACTTTTCTTTTAACAAACTTTAATCGTAATAAAAAAAGGCATTATAATTTTTATTATGTACATTTCTGAAATTTGACGGCACACTTTAAGAATTTGGCGGCACACAAAAGTGCCGCGGCACAGTAGTTGAGAATCACTGTACTAGACAAACAAACACACAAACAGGAAAGCGAGTTAATAAAAACATGTAAAATCATAACGGTGGAAACTGTAAAAAGGATTATTCAGGATTCTACGCCGAATTTGAGTGGTTAATTTAAACTCTTACCGAGATATAGCACAGATTTTTTTTTTTTTGTGTGTGTGTGTCAGATTTTTGAAATTAACTGTTTGCTGTATTTATACGTTTTGAGATCCCCTGAATCTGAAAAATCAGGTTTATAACGTTTGGTCCACATGTCTGTGTGTCTGTCTGTGAATCTGTTATCAACATAACTGAAGAATAAATATTAGCGGGGAATCCAAACTTGAATATTTTAAATTTGTATCATATGGGAATGTTGCTTGAAAAGGTTTTAACTAAAATCGGGAAAAAATGTTTCGTGTACAAGGTTCTACAAAACTATTCAAATAAATTACATCGATGGAAAAATTTTTAGTAGGTACAATCTATATATATAAAATCGTTCTTCCTGACTGACTGACTGACTCAGTGAGTGAGGGGGGGGGGTGATCCTAGAAGCATGAAATTTTGTGACAATGTTCTTTCTATGGCGTAGGCATCCCCTAAGAAGCGATTTTACAAAATTCGCCCCCCAGGGGGGGGGAGGGGCAAAACGTGATTTCACAAAATCCTTCATATCTGAAACAAAAAAAAACCAGATATCCGTAAAATTTTTGCTTTAAAATATGGCTAATACAAATGTCTAAAAACCAATTTCTGGAATTTTCAAAATTCGGTCCCTAAGGGGGACGGGGGGTGGGGGGGCAAAACGTGGTTACACATGCGTAAAACGTGATTTCGCATAATCCTATATATCTCAAACAAAAAAATAGATATACGTGAAATTTTTGCTTTAAAATATAGCTAATATGTACAAATATCTAAAAACCAATTTCTGGAATTTTAGAAATTCAGCCCCCAGGTGGGGCAGCAGGGGGGGGGGTTATGGGGAAAAAACAAATAGAAATACAGTTAGGACGTTCAAAATTGGTACAGATAGGTTTTAAAGGCCTGCAAGTCGAATGGGGATATTTTCGAAAGTGTAAAGTTATAAGGAGGGGCGAGAAGGGGGGGGAGAGGGGGGGGGGCAAAAAAAATAAAAATAGAGTTAGATCGTTCAAAATTGGTATATAGAGGTTTTCGATACTTACAAATCGATTGCGGATGTTTTCGAATTTGTAAAATTATTAGGAGGGGCGGGAAGGGAGGGGGGGCTATGGGCAAAAACAAATAGAAATACAGTTAGGCCGTTCAAAATTGGTACAGATAGGTTTTAGAGGCCTGCAAGTCGAATGGGGATATTTTCGAAAGTGTAAAGTCATTAGGAGGGCCGGGAAGGAGGGAGGGGAGAGGGGGGGGGGGCAAAAAAATAAAAATAGAGTTCGATCGTTCAAAATTGGTATATAGAGGTTTTCGATACTTACAAATCGATTGCGGATATTTTCGAATTTGTAAAATTATTAGGATAGACGGGAGGGGGAGGGGCGAAGGGGGAAAATAATAGAAATAAGAGTTAGAGCATTTTGGGAATTTTTTCCGAAGGCAGTGAGAACCCGGTGCGACATTTTTTCTAATCAGATTTTGTTCCTCTTTCTTTTTCACGTGATAAAAATTAATGCAATTTTGAGAATTCAGTAATTATAGGGATTCATTTAAAAATAGGAACCAGCGAAGCGGCCGTTGTCTGCTAGTTTAACATATTTAGACTGCAATAAAGAAAATAACATTGATGTACATTTTTATTTTCACAAAAACTTGTTTTAGATAAAATATGGCGTGAGAAATATTTAACCTTCGTTTATAGGGCTACACAAAAGAATTCCGATACATCAGTGCTAGTTTGCAAATGGCTTGAAGTCGAAGTGCATTTCAAGTTGTGCCTTTTTCTTTCTCTCTGTCTCTCTCTCTCGTTTTTTTTTTTTTTTTTTTTTTTTTTTTTTAAATTCGACTTTGTGTTATGCTAAGTTTCAGTACGTTGTTCGGTATATATATAATTGATAGATAATATACAGGACTACTCAAAACTAGTCCAATAAATTTCAGAGAGTGGTTCACTGCAAAATATCAACCCGTAAAAGAACGGGAAAAACTGGCAGCTGGGGTGCCAGTATTACTCCGTCAAATATACGGTACAGAACTGTTACAAGTTTTGATTTACAGGATGATGCTGTTTGGTTTACAAGATTTCCCCGTATAATATATGTCAGTGAAACAATTATACAGTTTTTAACTGTTCTATTGATCTACAGCTTTTTCCAATTGAAATTTACAGGATTTTCCTGTAAAATCTACGGGTATTTTTTGTAGTGGTTGTGCTGCGATTTTCTGAATAGTTTGAAATAACTTTTGAGTTTTAATAAAAGCCTTAAATGTTTTATGAATCTATCTATAATATTAAAATTTGAGGTGGTGGTGAGGGCTCGGTCGGCTCGGTCGCCAAGAGCGACCTGTGATCGAATTTTTAATCTTCCGTCTACCAGTTTACAGGACAAAACGTCTCGAGTGCTAGCGGGCCCTTATTTTACAGGAAAAATTATTTTGTATACATCAAATATATGTATATTAATTTTGTTACATCGTATTTAGTATAAAGGTACCAAATTGTGCTTTAAATATGTACCTCGCATAGAATATAAAAATTATTTTAATTAGTTTCTTTTTCGATAATTATTAGTAGGAAACATTTTTATATGAATTTTTTTTTTTTTTCTATTAAATCCAAACAGTAATATTATATATAATACAATATTGAATTATCTTAAATAATTCAATAATTAAAAAAAAATCTATTTTTAATAATTAAATTACGCATTATCAATTACAATATTTTATTAAATGAACTTTAACCTTAAAAAGAAAATATATATATATATATATATATATATATATATATAAGCATTCTTTTTTCTTTTAAATCTTTTTTATTAAAAATCTTTTACAATAAGATTCATAATTACAATCTGAAACTTTATTATTCAAGCAATCTCTCTCTCTCTCTTTTTTTTTTTTTTTTTTTTTTTTTAATTGAAATGTATATTTTTAATAATTAAATTAGTTTTTCAATTAGGTCTTTTAAATTAAATAATTTTAATTAGCTTCTTATTTCTATGATGAATGATAGTAAAAAATCTTTTGATGTTTAAGAACATTTTGAAATAGTATTTTTATTTAAACGACCAAACAATAGTATTAAGCAATCTGAACTAATTGAATTATTAAAATATATATATATATATATATTTTAATAATTAAATTAATTTTTAATTAAAATATATTGCTATAAATTATGTATATATATACATATATAATCATTTATAGTAAAAAAAAAAAAAAAAAATTCGCGGTGATTGTGGTAGTGTTAAAGCCGGTTGATAACTTGAGTGCCCTACACCTGCGTGAAATGCTCTCCGGGGTGGGAATAGGGGGCGGGAGCCTTAGCCTATACTTGCGAAAGTTTCGAAGAAAACCACGGGAAACTCTCAACGGCTTGGTCGACGAACGTGACTTGAGATCGAACTTAACACTTCCATTCTACTAGCATCGATTACCGCTCGGATGTTTAAATAAACTTTTTAACTGAAAGTCCAAACAACAGTATTAAACAATCTCACTTAATTGAAATCTTAAAAAATTTATTTTTAATTAATAAATTAGTTTTTTACTTAGAATATTTCATTAAATATTTTTATAACTAGGTTTTCCTAAAATTGGTTCCTTTCTGTCAGGTTTATAATGTAATATACAAATTAAGCTGTGGTATGTGTAAAATGCAGTATGTAGGTGAAACTTCCACCCCTTTACATCTTAGAATTAATCAACATCGCTCAGACTCCAAAAAGTTATCATCACCTGTCCTTAACAATAAATCAACTATTGAGCTAAGACATTTTAATTTACATAATTTCTGCTCATGTACTATTGAAATTCTTCGGATTCAAAAAAATAAAAGTGAGCGCCTTTTCAATGAATCTCACTACATGAAATACTTTAATACAATTTATCCATATGGTCTGAATCATGAATATTTCAATAGGGTTGTTAAGGTTTATACTAACATTAATCCCCTTCATGATTACTCCCCTGTATACTCTGTTCTTAATCATAGTGTCAACCAGAAAACTTCTCGTTCAAAAAGAGGTAAACAATCAAATAAATCTGCTAATGGTTTAATATCAAAAAATCTCATTATTAAGAATATTCTAACCTTACAGTCAAATTATCTTAACCATTATGATTGGATTTATATTAGAAAGTTTATATTTGCTATCAAAAAAAAGTATTTGTCCATTTACTTAAGTGTATTTAAAAACCTATCCTATAATCAACATTTTTCTGATATTTTCTATGATTTAATATTATACAGAATAAAACTCTTCAATTTAAATATCTCTAAAAAACCTCACAAAATCCAATCTAATTCACAGCTTATTCTAAATTATTCTAATCAAATATTTAATAGCATTAATATATCATCCATTCTTAATGATAAAACATGCATGTTTCCAATTAAAGACATTCATATTTCTCGTACCTTTAAATATCCTATTACGCTTGGTCGTCTGCTTTTTAACTATAATTCAGTCTCTAAGTCTAATTTATCTTCTCATGTGACTTGTAGTTGTGCTCATCCCTCTTATGTAAAATATGTTGACAGAGATCATGCACATATTATCACTGGTGATCTTAATATTATTAATGACTCTAATTTAAAGAAATTTATGGAATATGGTACTAAATATCGACTCCCTTCAAAAACTAATATTTCACAGATTATACAACAGTTTTCATATGATATTGATTTGTTTATTTATAAACTCTCCATCTCTTATAATAAACCTATTGAATATTTCAATCAATGGAAATTTTTAGTGATTTCAAAACTTAAAGATGAATTAATTCAACAAAAATCAAATCTCACACATTACAATAAATCAAATCTCTTTAAATCTATCAAAGAATTGCAACAAAACTTTGTTATTACTTATGTAGATAAATCTCCTAATAATTATGCTATAATATGTAAACATTATTATTTTTCTTTACTCAGTTCATCTATATCTAATAGTACTAACTTTCATCTTACAAATCATGATCTTAAAATCAATAACCGCAAAATTCACTGCTTTTATAAATTGCTAAAGCTACCATATAATAATTTTAAATATCCTTATATTGTACTTATCCCTAAATTTCACAAAAATCCTATTAAATTTAGAACTGTCACTGTAGGGTGTAATACTTACAACAATAACGCTAACAAAATTCTCCTTGATATTCTCAAACAAATCTATGACTTAATCAGTAGATCAAAAAACTTCTTTTGCCTTAAAAATAGTTATCAACTTAAAGCCAATGTCTTATCTATGAATAATGTGACTGATATCATGACTTATGATTTTGCTGACCTGTTTAATAATATCAATTTAACGGATCTTCATCATATCATCTTTAACCTTTTTGAAAAATTTAAAAGTCAAATCTCTTTACCAAAATGCTTTTCGGCAGCATCATTTAAGACACTTTTAAATTTTATTATTCATAACAATTACATTCTACATTGTAATAAGATCTATAATCAAAAGGTCGGTATTCCACAAGGAGGATGCAGCTCGAGTATGTTAGCTGACTTATACCTTTACCATTATGAACAGGGATTATGTATTAAAAATGTCTATTTTTACCGATACATTGATGACATTATAATTTTTTATGTCAATAATTTTTCCCCTAATTTATTTAAATTTGAATATCCTTCTCACCTTACCTTAACTCATAATCTTCTCAACAATAACTGTATAAATTTCTTGGATTTAAAAATCAAACTTGATGGTAGTCAAATTTATACTGATCTGTATGACAAAAGACAAGATTTCAGTTTCAAAGTAAATTTATTTACTCACTTTACTTCTTGTCTTCATATCTCTGTTTACAGAAATATCCTACTCAATCACCTCTTTCGTATACATAATCTTTGTTCTGTTAGGTTTAAAAACAAAAATATCTCTCACATAATTAATGTTGCTACAAAAATGGGTTATCCTAAAAAATTTATTTATTCACTTGTTTATCATAAAGGGTCTTTGTCTAAAACAAAAAAAAAAAAAAAAAAAAAAAAAACTACTAAGGTTTAATTAAAAAAAAAAAAAACTGGTGGATGGGTGGGCAGATGTTTGATTAAGGAGGTAGGGTGGTGTTGTTTGGCTGGTTGGTTGGGTGGGTTTGTTGCTGAATAAAATTAATTAAAAAAAAAAAAGTGTGGGGGGGATTACTCATAGTTACATGCTTATATTTCTGGTTGATACTATGTATTTTGAAATCTTTTATCCTTAAATTTAATTTTGTACATCTGGCTACTTGAGGCTTCCATTGTTAAGTTTGAACAATCAATCTATATGCATAACAAAAATAAGATTTTATATTATTTGGAAAAAAAAAAAAATCTTTTAAATTATAATTTTAATTATTAATGACTGCCCTATAATGCTTATCCTTATATGTGTACTCTTTGGCATTATTGCTTGTAATTGTGTCTGATTAAAACTTAACATTTAATACTATGATTTCAAGATTATTTAGTTTTGGGTTAATCACAAAAGTTCAATTCTTCTAATTACTTAATTGGCGCTAAAAATTATCTTAATCTTGCAGTCAATACTTCTAATTACCTTAATCTTTCAGTCACTACATCTTAATTTCCCTTATTGCATTGGATTCTTCTCCTGAAATAATTTTACTGACTTAATGTTATTATAGCTCACCGATAGATGGCGCTTGCACTCTGTCTTATGATTTTATTCTTCTGTCTTTAACTTTAATGATATATTATTAATGTATATGGTACGATTTAATTCAACTCTACTAGTTTTAAAATTAATTAGATATGAAATCTATTTTAACATTATCATTTAATATTAACTCTGTGTAATTTATCTTTAATGAAAATGCTCTGAAGTTTCTTCGATTAATCGATATCTGTCGAGATTTTATTTTACTTCAATTTAAGTTTTGGCATCATCCTTTTCTCCTGTTAGAGTTAATTGTTATATAGTTCAACTTTCACGAGTTGGCCCTTCGTCCCTCCTTCTTTTCGAAGAGTTTATTTTATGGTAGGGGTGCACAAAGTGAAAAGAATGAATGGGTGGGGAAAAAAGAAGGTTGCCATGAAAATAACACATCAAGCCAATAATTTTTACTTTTCGCTAGCTGAAATTCGTTTTGCCTATTAAAAGGAACTTGTGTTAATATTTAAAAATTAATGACACATAAACTAAAAGGGAAAAAAAAAAACACTTTTCAATAATTTCTGAAATTTTAATAAGCACTAATACCGAATTTGCATAAAGAAGTTTCGAGCAATAAATTTAAACAAGAAAAAAAAATCGTGCTGTTTGCATGGATTATAAATTATTGTCTACGCATTTTATTTTGTATTTCAGGAAAAAAAATAATTTTCTTTGAAAACATTTAAAAAATAAAAATGAAAAAAGTTTTTACGCTGTACTCTTTTTTTTTTTTTTTTTTTTTTTTTTTAAGAAAAGAAAAACATTTTTAAAAATACTGAATAAATAAATGGGGAATTTTATAAAAATAAATTGAGCTGTACGCATAATTTACAGTATTATGTACAATAGCTCTCAGAATATTTGCATACACATCAGATACGAATATGAAAGATAATTTCTTACATTACTGTTAGAATGGCTTTTAATTTCTATGTATTTTGTCTTTAAAAAAAAAGAAAAAAAAGAAAATAATAATAATTACAGGAGTGCAGTTCTTTATTTAAATTTTAAATATTTTTCTTTCTTTTTTTTTCTTCTTTTCACTTTTTTTTTTTTAAAGAGAAAGAAAGCAAGAAGAAAGAAAGGTTGGTAGATTGGTAGTTTTATTTATGGTGCTAGGTCCAAATTAGGACATAAAGAAAGAAAGAAAAAATGAAAAAGAGTAAAAAAAGACTGCAAACCGAAATTTTGAAATATCGTTTAGACAATCATAACAATCCTCATCGTATTAATAATTAGTTATAATGTAACAAATATTTTTTAATGATATAACATATTAGAAAGCCCAAAAGTTCTCCAAATTTGGAAATAAGTAAATAGATAATAAACAGTATTTTCGCCAAAATGTCACAAAACTCGTAAAGATAGCAAACCACCTCCCTTTTCACCCTCAACCGATTTCAAGGTAATAGAATCGTCGCTGCCTACGTCACGTTTGATTGACAGGGGCCAACTCCTGACAGTCGCACTATACATGTGGTTGCTTTGCTTCATTCATGTGTTCACTTTGGTTTCCATTAAGATTAAATTTAATCTTTTTTTAATCTTTGTTTTAATTTAATATTTCAATTATTTCTAATTCTTTTTGGTTTTGCTGCATCGATCGGGGTGTGAAACGATATTAATTGCTATGATTAGCAATATCGTTGTACGAAATCGTTGCGGCTCTTTAAGCCTTATGAAGCATGCACCCCTTGATAAGTATGTTTCTACGTTTAAGCATTTACATCCAAATATTTCTGTGATTTATTATTTATTAATCGTTTTCACTCTCATAAGCTTAATGGTAATTTTTATTATCATTCTGGTAGGAGTAAGTATTTAAAGTTACTATCCTAACTCATTGGTTCTTAATCTACATTGCAACTTTTTGTGTAATTCTTTCCTCTGTGTTAAATTCAGTTCTATATTTTAGTGTGCTGTTATTGTCTTAGTTCTATTAATAGCTGAATTTTATGATTTAATCTTATTACGATATCTATTATTTATATATATATATATATATATATATATATGTATATATATATATATATCTAAAATCTTTTATTATTAAAATTATTTTAAAACAGTTTTTTTAAAATTAATATTAAAACCCAAAACAATAGTATTAAATAATATCGACTAATTTATTATATGTATATATAATATGTATATTAGTTAAATTAGTTTTCTAAAATTTTTAGTTAATTTTTTAAAACTTATTTCTATTTATTTATTTATTTTATTTTATTTTACTTTTTAATAATCATTCACAGAAAAAAAAATATATATTAATTTTTTAAAAAATAGGTTTCCCATTTAAAAGCTCAAATAGTTCTATTAAACAAATTAATTTAAACATTAAAAATTTTCACTTTTAATAAATAAAGATGTTTTTAATATATATTTTATTTTTTAATTTTTTGTGTATAATCTTTCACATAATATTATATATATATATACACACAGAAAGTATTTTGACAGAAATTAAAAGCATCCATATACATTCTTCTACACGTACAACGAGTAGTAATGATGGCTAAATTTTAGCAGAAATTTAAAAGATCATAAAAAATTTAGAGATTGCCTAAAAGCTATTCGCTTACTCCCGCCATCAGTTTACCTTAAACAAAAGAGGGGGCATATTTATTAGGTCTTTGTATAAATTCGTGCGTTTTTTTTTTTTTTTTTTTTTTTTTTTTGCTTCATTTCATAAAAATACATCAAATCAAATGACAATTTTTAATCAAAATACTCTCCATTACTTTCTACAATCTTTGACCACTTTTCAGGTAACAAATGTATACCACGGTGATAGAAGCTCCCGTCTTTGGAGGCAATAAAATGATCCGCGTCCGCACGAACTTTTGCAACGACCTAATAAATAAAAATGTCAATGACGGACTTTCACAGTCCGAATTAATATTTTTTCTTACTGACAGCTTTTAAAAAAAGCAGTTAATCGA
This sequence comes from Salticus scenicus, assembly GCA_963930645.1. Classification (NCBI taxonomy): domain Eukaryota; kingdom Metazoa; phylum Arthropoda; class Arachnida; order Araneae; family Salticidae; genus Salticus; species Salticus scenicus. Next base: position 91,404,828 of record OZ005658.1, read on the forward strand.
TTAGGGAATCGATTAAAATATTAATTTAATTTATTTAATTAAAGTAGATCTCTTGATCGATTAGGGAACGGGGACGTGCTCTCTGGGACGATACCTCCCTTATCTTCAAATGGGGAAGGAATGAGCTACCAGGTGTAAGATGTGTTCGCAAATAGCACTGTTCGGAAGTAGCACGTAACGAAAAGAAATCAACTTTTTTTTTTTTTTTTACTCCCCCTCCCCCACCCCAAGGTGTCGACAAACTTCACTATCTTTCTTTAAAGTGTAAGTGTATACAAAGTTACATGGTAATCTGTAGAAGTTTTCAAAGCTTTTCTTTTCGGTCTGTCCCCTACCCTCCTCCCCAAATATGCATGTAACTCTGAAAGAATAAAATAAAATAAATATACATATATATATATATATATAATATGAATAAAAAGAAGGAAAACTATGTGAAACAAGGGCAAAATCCAAACAAATAAAACAGAAATAACAAGAAGGAGCAGAGACCGCCAAGGTTTAAAATGGGTGGAGCGGATTAAACCACTTTGTTGGGCGTCCAACCTTTCCGAAATCCTTTTCAAGAAAAGGAAAGAAAAAAGTAGAAATGAACATAACTACATCTATATTTAATATATATATGAATATTAGTGTGAGTGATAATTAAAGAAAATTTCACTAAAATTTGTTTTTTTAAAAAAAGGAGATTTTCTACTTTTTATAATATGTAGAAATTTGATATAAAAACTGCATTTTTTTTTCTCTGTCTCCTACCCCCCCCCCCCCTTTCCCCTTCTTTGGTTCCATTCTGATATATGTAATTCTAATTATACTATTCAAAATTCTAATGGATAATTAAACAAAGCTTCAAAAATTCTGTAAATGATTTTCGTCTGAAAAAAAAATAAATTTGTGTTTTGCTTGGGCCTATAATACCGTGTCTGATAGATCATTTGAATGGACGAAACTTTTGAAATCAATGTATTTGCGAAACTGTTTTCCTTTCAATGTATTTTGGTATATCCAGACTTTTGAAACACCCTGTATAAATAAAACTAAATAATAATAAGAAGCAACAGAGGCCACCACGGCTTATGACGGGTAGAGAGATTTAAACAAGTATTACATGAGCCCATTTTTTTCCAAATCCTCTGCAAGACCATAAAAAGAAAATATAAGAAAAAATTTTGAAAAGTGAAGATTTTTATACTATTATTTAGAGAAAAAAAATTATTATTTTATAATTATTGAATTGAAATCACATTTTTATGAACTAAATAAATCATACATACTATATTTTAAAATATTACCTATTTTGTACAGCTATACTTAACATAATATACATATTACAGTGAAAACATTTCGTTGAAATTTGTAGGAAAAAAAAAAACTCATATGCCCCTGCAGCCTTCCGTAATTTGTTGAAATTTGCTTTAAAAAACTACATTTTTTAATCCTAAACCCTCCCTATCACATATATGTAACTCTCAGTATATATTACTTAAAATTCTAATGATAATTAAACAAAGTTTCATTAATATCTTTAAAAAAAAATATTTTTTTTCTTTTATCTTGCTATACTCATCGTAGTCCTCTTTAGCCCCCCCTCCCCCCGTGTATATTTGAGCTTTAGTGGGGATTTTGTCCGGTGGGGCTTTTGTCCGGCGGGGCTTTTGTCCGGTGGGGATTTTGTCCGGTGGGATTTTTGTCCGGTGGAGATTTTGTCCGGTGGGGCTTTTGTCCGGCGGGGATTTTGTCCGGTGGGGTTTTTGTCCGGTGGGTGTCTAATCTGATTGCTACAATAGTATGCCTCTCTTTAATTAATTAAAATGCGAATTTTTTCAGGACACTTTTTGCCATGACTATTTAAAATTTGCTAGTTGTCAATATTCTAATTTCCAACTCACCATGAGATAATAAGTTACATGGTTTTCGGCTACATATATCTCAGCGAAGAAAATTAATTTTTTTCTATAGATAGTGATTATGCGTTCACAGTCTAAAAAACTCTAAATTCAGTTAAAAGTTAGAAATTTTTAGAAAATTAATACTTAATTAAATTCCATTTGAGCCATACGTTGACATGCACGCTGTAAATCTTCCAATTTCTAACAGCCCTTACTTAGATGATAAAGCAAGTGCCTTCTGTATTAAAGTGTGTGTGTGTGTGTGTGTGTATATATATATATATATATATATATATATATATTTAATCAGGAATTTTCAATCAATTTTGACAAAAATTAAAATGAGCTATAAATATTGGTCATGAGTACTTACTACAAAAATCTACAAATTCGGTGTAAAATACAGATTTTATAAAATAATAATAATAATAATAATAATAAATAAATTAAAGGTCGGAACGAAGCTAACTTCTTATTTGTTTTTAGCCCCATCTGTGACAGAGCGGTTCTGCGCTCAAAGCTGATAGGTGGGGAGTGCCGGGTTCGATCCCGGGTCACGCTCGCTGACGTAACCATTTGGAGTTTTCTGTGGTTTTCTCTGAAACTTGTGTAAATACGGGCTAGAACTCCTTAAAAAAGATCATCTATAAGCCTAGGACCCTAGTGCAATCAATCGTCTTAAGGCTGTACGTTAATCAGATAGCTCCCTTTCTCCCTTCCCATGTTATCCAATGGGATTTTCGTTGCTTCGTTTTATAAAAATATCTCATTCAAAAATGAAGTTTATCAAATTCTGTTTTTTGAATATTACTCTTTGAACAGGTCGTCTTTTAGCTTAGTGAGTAATTTTTCGAAAAAATAAATTTAAATATTTTACTTAGAGATCCAAACTTAGAATCCATAATTTACTTATTGAAATAAAATATTTAAATTAATTTTTTCGAAAAATTACTCACTAAGCTAAAAGGCGACCTGTTCAAAGAGTAATATTCTGAAAACAGAATTTGAAAAACTACATTTTTGAATGACATATTTTAGTAAAACAAAGCAACAAAAATCCCATTGGATAACATGGGAAGGGAGAAAGGGAGCTATCTGACCGATGTACAGCCTTAACCCACACAAACACAACCAACCACTTGTTTTTATGTGAAACAATTCCAGCGTTTTAAAAATGTTTTTATCGCATTATAAACGTTTAGCATATTAAATACTAAGAAAACTACTGTCATTCAAACCTTTTTCACGTGATGTTGGTGCTCGGACATATCATCTCTATCACATTCGCACATGTCCAGATCTAAATACTCCAAGCCGTTGCTATGATACTTGCGTCTCCATTCAGGATCCTAGAAAAAAGAAAAACAAAAAAAGAAACTTAAAACACCACTTACATAGTAAATAAATAAAATAAATAAAATAAATAAAATATGAACAATTTTCGAATAGTATGAAAAAGAACGCTGACAAGAAAACTGGAATGAAATATCATGCAATTCGCATAGATTGTAAACATTTTCTAGCTGTATTAGTAATACATGCGTTGTTTAACCTCCGATAGTATTTTTCTTGCCTCCGTTATGACACCTTCGAACTGATTTTTATTTCGAATTAGAAAAGAAGAAACATACAAAAAAAAAAAAAAAAAAAATTATATATATATATATATATATATATTATATTAAGAGGCCTCTCTAGTTATCGTCCCTGGAAGCCAGAGCGAATGTTATTCTGTGGAGAATTTCGCCTCATTATAACTTATTAACTAATACATATTTTTAAATTCCGTTTTTTAGGGGTAGAAATCGATTAAGAGTTTTAACTGGGTTAATCGTAGTTCATTAATCGGATTTTTAATCGGTTTTCATTTTTCTTTATGTAATTTTATTTCAATGATGAATAAAACTCTCATATATATGTATATTATTCATAAGTTTGACTAGTTTTTTTTTTTTTTTTTTTTTTTTTTTCAAAAATTTTTATTAAATCAATTAGATTTGTTTCATAACTGAAATTTAAATCAATTTTCAGAGTAACAATTGGTGACTTTAAGTGTTAATTTTGCTATATAAATATTTTCACTTATTCAATTTTATTTATTATTATTATATTTTTTTTTTTTCAAATAAATTAATTTTTCGATTCATTTTGAAAGAAACATTAAATGAATTTACACACATTTCAGTTTTATATTTGCAGGTCTTGACCATCTCGCTTGTCACTATTTTTAAATGAATTTTCAAAATTCCATATCATTATCATAAAAATCTCAAATTCTTATACTTTAGTTCTTCTTTGTCACTTCGGACTAGAACACAGAATGTTATTTTCTGTTTCTACTTCAATACTTACTATCAGCAATTCTGAACAGACAATAAATGCTTGAAGATACTGTGAAACTATGTTGACATTTCCCCCATCAGAAGGATAGTGGAAATCTCTATTCCTTCTTCTTTTCTTTTTTTTTTTTTTTTTTTTTAAATCTTTAGCATTTCTATTTTTTGAAAGCTTCGTGTTTCTGAGAATACTAATACCAGCCAACACTTTCTGTAGAAGGTTACAGACAGGTGGTACTGCTCCAGCATGCACATGAAGTGGCATTTTGTTTAATAACTGTCATGCCCCTTTTCTCTATCAACAAAAGTGCTGTAACTTCTTTTGAGAGGTTTTATTTTTATTTATTTTATTTATTTTTTATTTTTCATTATTTGATGGATGTTTCTTAGAATGTTTGTTAGCAAAATATGTGAAAAAATATTTTGTAGGCAGAACAATATTTTTACTTTAATTCGTAGTTTGAAAATTTTAATCGGATTTTGAAAATTTTTAATCGAATTAATCGATCCGATTAACCCGATTAAAAAATTGATCGGGACTAAACATTGACCGATTAACCGAACCGATTAATCGATTAATCGGCACAGCCCTACCGTTTTCACATTCAAAAATTTCACAACTATTAAACAATTTATCGCTTTCTAAAAATTATGTTTTTTAATTTTTAGTATTTTAGTTTGAGTTTGCAAAATGCGAATTTTCACAATGTGAATTTTTTCATTTTTGAGCTTAAAAAATGAAATCTTAAATTTAGAAAAATAATTTTTTAGAAAGCGATAATCTTTTTAGCAGTTATGAATTTGCTGAAAGTGAAAACGAAATTTAAAAATATGTAGTAGTTAATGAGTTATAATGGGGCAAATTTTCCAATAGAATAACATTGGCTTCGGCTTTTGGAGACAATAAGTAGAGAGTCCCCTTAAATAATGATAATAATAATAATAAAGATAATCTCATTAGACTAATGTCGTCATTATTTCTTATTATATCATTGAACTGAGTCCACGAGCTTAAATATTGTCCATATATAAATCTTATTTTATTTTTTATTTCATTTTGCACGAGCACTTTTTATTTCCTAATTCAAAATTATTAAAAAGAACTTTTTCGATACTGTCTGTTTCGAAACTTATTATTATTATTAAAAAAAAAAAAAAAGATTTTGATGAAATTCTGGCAAAAACAGAATTTAATTTAGTACGGAGGACTATTAGTTTTTTTTTTTTTTTTTTTTACGTTGCTTTCAAATTATTCAATTACATTTTCGATAACTTTTCGATTTCGATAAATGTCCAACTATCGTAAAACTGGTATCGTAAAAATCTATAGATTGAGACTAATATTCATCAGTTTTAAGAAGAGCCATATAATCTCAGATTGCTTTCGAGTAGTCCTCACGTAGCGGTTGCCTTTGTAGTACATTGTCTAAAAACATCAAGCTTACAAAAGTATATTTGGTTTTAGCTATGCAGAAAAGAGTCTCACAAAAATATCTTTATAGCTTTATTTCTAAAGAGAAAGCATTAAAAATATTGTTTTTATGTGGCCTCGTATACCGTCTAAGCTCTGCATATGCACCATATGATGTATTAAGGGCCCGCTTCACTCACCGCTGCCGGAAGCCGAAGCTAATGTTATTCTATGGGAAATTTTTCTTTACAAATAACTTATTAACTAATACATATTTTTAAATTCTGTTTTCAAATTCTGAAAATTCCCAGCTGTTAAATTGACGGACCTTTTTTGAAAAATTACTTTTTTAATTTTTTGTATTTTATTTTGAAGCTGCAAAATACGAATTTTCAATATGTGATTTTTTTTCCATTTTGCAATTTCAAAATAAAATATTAAAAATTTAAAAAATACATTTTTTAAAAAGGTGCGTAAATTTAACAGTTGGGAATTTTCAGAATGTGAAAACAGAATTTAAAAACATGTATTAGTTAATAAGTTATTTGTAAAGAAAATTTCCCCATAGAATAACATTGGCTCGGGCTTCCGGCGATGGTAAGTGAAGAGGGCCGTTAAACAACCTCAATGAATCAGACAAACTTTGTGGAGCCCTGTAAACCAATCAGATGAGCTAATCATACTTTATTTTACAGTAATTTTACGTTTCTTAAACATTTCGTTAAGTGACATGTAGCATAAAGATATCAAATTATGATTTAAATCTCTCTCTCTCTCATAGACCATAACGCATTGAAAATATTTTGTGAATCCTTGTACCCAAACCAGTTGCACTTTTTATACTATTTTCAATTTAAAACATGCCATAGTGAACTTAAATAGCATAAATTAATTTCAAGGCATCCAATAAACATTGAAATAAATTAAAACGCGGACAGATAGAAAGGCCGACAGATATGCAGCAATTTCCAATTACAGCCTTTAATGCATCTGAATATTTTTGTGTGGGCTTGTAAATTTATTGTAAATTATACCATATTCTTTTTTTTTTTTTGCTTTTTTTGTGCATACGAATAATAAATGTCGATTTCATTATCATTTGCTCAAAACAAATGTATTTAAATTTGATTTCAAATAATTCCTCTCACAAAACACAGTGCATTGGCAGTTTTTGGGTGTGCTTATATACAAACATAGCCTCCTAAACTAGATGCCTGTCGCGTGGCTCGGAAACTTGGCAACAGTTCAATTGGTAGACAGCGCCTCCTGGTATAGATTGCGCGACCTTTTTATTCAACAGCCACCAAAAATTTTTAAAATAGGGATTTGTTATACATAAAAGGCGAATAGAATCGAAGAAACGTCGATTATATATATCATATATCACTTCTTAAAATTACACTGGTCTACAGTGGTACGGTAACAACGATCAAATTATTATTTTTATTATTAATTCCAATTTTTATTTAAATATCTGCAAGCAAAAAAGTCCCACTATGTCACATTTTTCTGTTAGAGTATCAGAAAATAACAATTTTCACGAATTTTTATCATTTTCACAGTATCACACGTTGTAACCCTTCCTGCTGGCAACCCAGAGTCCTGGCAAATCAGAGTCCCGGCAACCATGTTTGTTCAATTTTTTTGTTTAAATATCAGAAAATGGCAAATTTCATTATTATTTTTTATGATTTTTACAATACAGTCGACATATAAGGATCCGAGCACTAGCCAGTAATTCCGATATTAAAAAAGTACATTTAATACTATTTTGTTAAATAAATCCTTGTCGAATCATTTTCTTAGACTAAGAAAGGACATGACTCGACAAGGATTTATTTAACAAAGCAGTATTAAGTGTACTTTTATTAGACAGGGATTATTGCTTCCAGTACAGATTAAATAATCGTAGCAAAAAATCTGTACGTGTTACAGATTTTTCGCTATTATTTTTTAATTCTGCACTACAAAATTAGTTGAAAATAGCTAATTTCATTTTTGTTACCGTCCAAAAAATTTGTTTTGTTGACTAGTGTTATTGGTGACAGTTGAATAAAAAAATCTGATGTGGGCACCACATGACTTCCTTATACACTTTTAGAAATATACATAATGTTAAAAAACATTGTCATTGGACCTGAAACAGTTGGCTAAAAATATTTTAAAAAATAAATTATCACCGTGTGCCGTTCAGCTTTTCTGAAAGTTAGTTAAAAAACGATGCAAGATTTGTACTGGTAACGCTGACGGAGGCAGCAGGGACCCGAAAAAAGTGACTAAAATATTTAAAAAATGCATTTTCACCGTGTTCTGAACTATTCTGAAAGTTTCAGATGTCTAGCTAGTCGGGAAGTTAGTTAAATAAATTTTCTGTTGAACCATATAAACGCTGTCGAAGGCAGCATTCACCTGAAACAATTGGCTAAAAATATTTAAAAAATGCATTGTCACCGTGATCTGAGTTTTTCCAGAAGTTTTAAATGTCTATAGCTAGTCGGGAAGTTAGTTAAAAATAGATTGCAAGATTTGTACTGGTAACGCTGCAGAAGACAGCAGGGACCCTAAACAGTTGGCTAAAAGTATTTAAAAAATGCATTTTCACCGTGTTCTGATCTAGTCTGAAAGTTTCAAATGTCTAGCTAGTCGAGAAGTCAGTTAAATAAATTTTCTGTTGAATCACATAAACGCTGCTGAAGGGCAGCAGGTATTAGAAACAGTTGGCTAAAAATATTTTTAAAAGTGCATTGTCAACGTGTTCTGAACTTTTCTGAAAGTTTCAAATGTCTAGCTAGTCGGGAAGTCAGTTAAATTGCCAGATTTGTCCAAACCGTGTTTGAGTTATTACCATTTTTTGATACATTTTGGCCATTATGAACCTAATTTTCCTAAATATCTCCAAAACGGAAAATCATACAAAATCCAAAAAGGGAGGTGCACAACTAGATGTTATAACAAACCTATGTACCAATTCGCAACTTTCTACGTCCAACCGTTTTTGAGTTATGCGACATACTCTCTCTCACACACACACAGACACACATACATACGGACGTCACGAAAAATCGTGTAAAGTCCCTTATATCTCTAAAACGAGAGCTCGTGTTAAGACGACACTTGCAGGTGTACAACTAGACATCATGACAGTCACACATATAAATTGGCAACATTCAGCGATCATTCGCTTTCGAGCAATGTGAAATGCAAAATCCATTTCGCAAATCGGGATTACTATACTTCCTTATACTTTGTATAAGGAAGTAAAAAGTCGCACAATCTGTACCAGGTGGCGCTGTCTTCCGCTTGAACTGTTGCCAAGTTTCCAAACCACTTGACAGGCATCTAGTTTAGGAGGCTATGATACAAACCAGTTGCGTTATTTATAACATTTTCAATAGAGCACATCTCATAGTAAACTTGAATAACATATATCAGATTAAAGAAATTCTGAAAATATTTATGGACGTTAGAGCGTGGAAAAACATACAAACCGGAGTCATAAACTCCATTCAACTTTGTTGGAAAGTTGTTAAAAAAAGTACAAACTTATAAAAATAAATAAATAAAAATAAGAACAAAAAAATCATACAGTTCGCATTGATTATTAATATTTTTAAGTGGATCATCTAACTTTTTATATATACTGAGAAAAAAAAATATACCGCCTTCATCTAGAATGAATAAGTGGTCATTTTCTAAATCCCTTAACTAGAAATATAGATTTCTGAGCTATGCGCGCATAAGGCACGTCAATAAACTGAATAGACGAAATGATCGAGAATTTCTAGTCTACACATTTCTAGACGGTGAAACAATATTCTGAATCTTTTGTATTGCGAGAAATTCTCGCTTGATTTTCTAGAACTGGGTCATAAACAAAGATTATAGTTCCTGAAACCTGTCTCTTGTAAATCTCATTATTTGCAGAGATTTTTAAATAACTTTGCCATCGATAATATAGGCAAACGGTCTAGAATTCTAATAGGGGTTTCTAGAACTCGCTTTCAAAGGGGACTAGAATTTATAAGGATGACATGGAACTATTTTTTCTAGAGTCACAATTTAGATTCTAGATGTCAGTTACAGAATTTTTCTCGGCGTATTTCGCCTACGTGATTACACAATGGACACTTGTACTAACTGAATTCCTAAACATGCACACGTAAACATTGTTGTAAAGTATTAAAAACGTTTGACAAAAACTGGAATGCAATTCCAGCAATTTACAGTTGTAGCCCTTAATGTATCTGAACATTTTAGTGTATTCCTGTAAATATTAACGCTAAATATACCATAAGATATGCGCAGATACTAAAATATGATTTATAAAAATGCCTCTCATAAAAAGCGATGCATTAGTATTTTTTGGATTTCCCTGTGTACAAACTCTTTATGTATTTATACAATTTTAAATATGTTAAATGACAATGAACTTGAAAAGCATATATCATTTTGAAAAAATTCTGAAAATGTGAGAGACAGACAAACGGACAATTAGACAAACAGTATACAGATATATAGATTAATTCAAGTCATAATTACTCTTAAACATTGTTAGAAACTGTTAAAAACGCTTAATAGAAAACGGAAATGCAATTGCAGGAATTTCCTATTTTTGTCCTTAGTGTAGTTGAATATTTTTGTGTCATCCTGTAATTCTTAATGCTAATCCTACTATATTCTATAGAAAGCATTTTTTTCCCCCACATATGAATAATAAACGTCAATTTCATTATGATTTGTGTAAAATAAAGTTATTAAATTAGGGTTTATAGAAATACCTCTCGTAGGACACAATACTTTGGAGTACTTTCGGGTGTTCCTGTACACAAACTATTGGCGGTATTTATTCCACTTTCAATAGGGAACTTGCGGTTGTAAATTTGAATAAGATATATCAGTTTGAAGAAATTCCATGAATATTTACGGAAATTAGAGCGCGAACAGACAGACAGACGGACAGACAGACAAACTGAAGTCATAAACACTTTTCAATTTTGTTCGAAAGCGTTAATAACAAAAAACATAACAATTGAATTAATAGAAAAGTAAAAAATAGTGATGAAGTGAAAAGATATGTAATTTGATGAGAAATAAAATTTATAAATAAAATTAACACTGAAGAAAACTAGTTGGCATAGGTGGACTCTGCTCAGTTCCCCATGATATTTATGTTCTCACAAATTTCTAGTACGAGACATATTATAATCATGTTAAAAGAAATGAATTTGACGAAAGTAACAGAATGAAATCCCCGCCTAATAGTCTATTCACCGTTCACTTCGATATATTTATCTTATTCTAATCTATTAATTTATTTTATCAGGGTCAATTCCGTTGTTTAGTTTTCATGCTACTACGTCCAATGCAATAATCCTCAAAATTCATATTTATACGAAAAATTTACAATTTCGCTATGTTGATAAAATCGTAAATTACGAATAATTTACGAAATTTTCCTATTAGAATATTTGTATTCAATCATGTTCAAACCAATATCATAGATGTAATTTTGAAGTTGTCTAATGTATTTATGATCTTCAAAATGGAAGTTTATACTAAATTTTGCCTTATTCTGACATGTTAAGTAAATCGTAAATTCCAAATAACTTACGAATTTTTTTAATTAAAAAATCATAGTCTATGAAATTCATGCCAGTATCTTAATAATATTTCGAAAGTGGTTTGACATCTTTACGATGAAAATATCCCTCAAGATTGACGTTTATGTGAAATTTTGCTCTATTCTGCCATGTTAAGAAATTCGTAAATTTCCAATAACTTACGAAATTTTTATATTGGAAAATTCATAGTCATTAATATTCATGCCAGTGTCCTAAATAATATTTCAAAAGTACTCTGATATCTTTACGATGAAACTATCCCTCAAAATTGACGTTTATGTGAAATTTGCCCTACACTGCCATGATAAGAAATTCGTAAATTTTCAATAACTTGCGAAAATTTCAAAGTAGCATATTTATAGTCTCTGATGTTCCTTCCGGCATCAAACCTGATATTTTAAAACTGGTCTGACATTTTTACAGTAAAAAGCTTCAATTAATGCACGCTTAAGGGAAATTTTGTCCTATTCTCACATATTAAGAAAATCGTAAATTTATAATAACTTCTGAAGTTTTTTAATTCGAATGTTGCAAATGATTAGGGTTCTTGCCAGTATCGAATGTAATATTTTGAAACTGATCTGACCTCTCTGCGATCATTTGTTCGTGAGATATCGTGTAAACAGACTAACAAACTAACGGACTAACACACTAACAGACACCCTACAGACAGACACCGTACAAATTTTGTCATTTTCGCATTCCTCACATCTGAAAACGTATAAAAAAGTCAAAAAACCGAGGTCGAAAATTTTCACGATTACCTAAGTTTCCCATACCTGTAGTATGATGGGGAACTAAAAATAGTGATGAAGGAAAAAATATATATAATTTGCTGAGAAATAAACTTAACACTGGAGAAAAAAGTGAATTTATATTAATAAAAAAAAAAAAAAAGAAATCAAAGAAAATTTTCAATATTGGATAATATTGCCTATCGATTAAATATTTTTTTGTTTTCAAATTATAATATGAAGGGTTCTGAGAGCAGGAAATGAAAGGCAAGAGATTTTTTTCATTTCATAAGATTGCTATCGTACAATTGAATTAAACTTTTAAATATAAAAATTCGGTAACTCGACATGTAAAGCTAATTTTCAATTACTTTCACCCACCCACTCGATTTCAAAAACAGTTACCAATTATTTTAAAGTTGATCGGCAGTTTAATGACAACACTACACAAATTTTGCCAATGGGAAAATTGATATTTTATCAGATTTCAATATGATGAATTTTTTAGAGCGTGTAGAAATTCCAAAAATTTTAATAAGTAATTTATACTAATAAATAATAATTTACCAAATGCTAACCTTTATGCGATACATTACTTTATTTATTCCAGATAATACAGATGTGAAACATTGAATTACAATACCAGAATATTGTACAAATTATTGTTATTAAATATTTTCTCTTCGATGATTATTTGACCACGGTTCGTTGATCGTAAATGAGCTCCCTTTCAAACTGATTCTAATTTCTTCTAAGATTGAAAGATGATAACTGTAATAATATACTGGTACCTTCCAATTTTTTGAAACAGTTGTTTTTAAAGCTATTATCATCTGTTTAATTCGAACTTTTGGAAATGTAATCTCGGAAAGTATTCTACATTTTAACAAAACAATACTAGGATACAGCTTCTTAAGGAATAACCAGACCGTCACCAGTAGCCTTCTAGTGCGACGTTAACTTTTTACGGCTGCACGAAGTCAGATTCACCCTTTCTTCCTTTCCATATTATCCTATGGGATTTTTTGTTGCTTGGTATTATAAATGTATTTCAATCGAAAATGAAGTTTTCCGAATTCTATTTTTAAAATATCACTCTTTGAACAGGTCGCCTTTTAGTTTATAGTGAACAATAGTTAAAAAATAAATATATAAATAAATTCAAATATTTCTTTTAGATACTTAAAATTAAAATCCTAGGTTATGAAATAAAATATTTAAATTTATTAAAAAAAAAAAAAAAAAAAAAAAAGCTCACTGTGTTAAAAAGTGACATATTTAAGTAGTGTAAATAAAACTAGTATGTTCCGGCCACCACATAACTTTCTTTTATATTTTCCTGCATAAATTCACTCAGTACAAATCCTTTATTAAAATTATCTTCCATGATGAATGTACATTGTTAAAAATGGTTTCTTAAAAATGAGCTAAATTGTCTCAAAATAGCCCCGAAACAATACATACTTAAATTAAAAAACCCATGTACTCATTTTTGAATATATTGACATGTCAAATATGCATGGGGATATTAGGATTCTTATTGGTCAACTCCATTTTTGATCATGTCAATATATTCAAAAATCAGTACATGGGTTTTTTAATTTAAGTATATATTGTTTCGGTGCTGTTTTGAGACAATTTAGCTCATTCCTAAGAAACCATGTTTAACAGTGTAGACGATTTTCATTTTAGTGATTAGTATAACACTAAATATCTTCAAAGGAAGTCAATTTTATTTTCTGTATGACATCTTAAAAAGATACGTTTGGTTTTTTTTTTTTTTTTTTTTTTTTTTATATATATGAAAAATATCGGTAACTTTAATTTAGATTGTCACAGATCGATAGTTTAACCATTCGTTTTAAAGGTGTTGACGAGATCCTTCAAAAGATACCCATAATGAAAACTTGCCCCCCCCCCCCATAGGGAGGGGTCCCCCAGGGAAGGAAACGATGCCCCTACATATACAAAAAAAATTTCCCAGTTGACTATCACTATTATATATATATATATATATATTCCATAATGATTATTAAAAAAATAATTCTCCTTATGGCATATAAATAATTCTCGGGATGGCAATGTCACCTATTAGCCGATTTTAACCAAAAGTTAATAGGCACTGATGCAACTCCAAGATGCAACTACATATCAATTTTTAAGAAATTTGGTGCAATAGTTCCCAAGATACAATCGCCACAAAATTTTGTCTCACACATACACACACAGACAGACATTTTCTAAAAATCGTCAAATCATTTTCTAGAACTCTCAAAACGTGTAAATCCATCAAAAACCCGAGCATGAAAATTTTTATGAATCCAATACTTTCTTTTATTGAATATAGAAGAAAGTAAAAATAGATTTGAAAAACTGTATTTTTGAATGAGATACTCTTATAAAACGAAACAACAAAAATCCCATAGGATACTATAGGAAGGAAAAACGGTGATTGTGACTGATGGCACAGCGTCCTCGCCATCAGGAATCAGGATGCTGATAGCCCCTAACTTAGGCTGACCAGATTAGAGTACTTTTATAATAGAGAAGCGTTAAAAATTCCTACTATTATCCAGTTACGGAATATGGATGTATTTTTTCAATTCTAATAAACAAGGACTAAAAATAAAATATTATTGATTAATAATTTACTTTCTACAATTTTGTAAAACAGAAAAATACCTTCAAAATAAAGGCTGCCCCCAGAAAATGGAGACATTTGGTCAACTTACACCAATTCCCAACTGCAAAATTTATACCATAAAATTCTTTAACAAAATTTTACTTTACAACTTAGCGGAAGGAAGTTGTTTATTTATTTATTTTTTTTCTGTTGTTTGTTAATTCTGGCGGCTTTTATTTAATGAGCATATTTACCTTGTCCCTCATGTGGTTAATAAAGCTTAGCCAGGGAATTGCGTAATTAAACATTTGAATAGATAAATCATGAAAGAAACTTAAATGTAGAACTTAAATGCAAGCTTAAATGTAAACTTAAGATGTGGAAATAATTTATCGTCAATAGCGAATGTTCAAGAATGCAAAAGGTCTCTAATTCTATATTCTTGAAAAAAAAAGAAGAAGAAGAAGGAAAAAATATATACAACTATTATTAAATTTAAAAATATATATATATTAAATTCAGATGTGTTGAAATTTAGATTTGAAAATATATTGGATGAATTTTCTTTCTTTCTCTTTTTTATTAAACATATTTCAACAAAGTTGATCCTTTAATTATTGCAAAATGACACATATACTACTACAAATAATCACAGCATATTCCCATTGCAAATAATATAGTACCATTTATAATTATTCTGAAAAGACGCACGAGGAATCGGATGCATTACAGTCTACCGGAACTAATATTTTTATGTACAATTTGGTCGCACGAAACTGTCAAAAAAAAAAGAAAAGAAAAAGAAAAAAGAAAAAGAAAAATCATACAGACTTTATTTGTTGGCAAACTTGATCTTCCATGTTTTTTCCAATTCCAAGGATAGCCATTTGAAAATTTCACTCAAGTTGAATTCGAAGATGGACATTAGATTTACATAAAAAATATTTTGGATTAATTCGTTGGTCAACTTGACCTTATATCTTTTTTCTAAGTAATGGCCACTTCGAAATTTCAAACACTCATAAAAACGTATTTATTGATTGATTTGTTTAAAACTTCGTCTATACCAATCAAATTTTTTAACCAGCTTCATCCATCTTCTTGTTTTGATTTGGTGGCCACCTGAATACTACATTTGCCATCGCGATAACTTCTGAAATACTGACTCAAGCTGAATCGAAGAAGAACACTGGATTTATTTTTAAAATAGCTTGGACGGGTTCATTGGTCATCCTGACATGATACCTTTCTTTCAAGTGTTGGTACTTGGAAATTTCAAACTCATATAAATCGTATTTATTGATAGATTTGTTTAAAACTTCGTGTATACCAACCAAATGTTTTAATCAACTTGATCTGTCTTTTCTTGTTTCGAAATGGTGGCTACTTGAATACTACATTTGTCATCGCGATAAATTCTGAAATACTGAATCAAGTTGAATCGAAGATGGACACTGGATTTATTTTAAAAATATCTTGGATGGGTTCATTGGTCATCTTGACCTGATACCTTTCTTTCAAGTGTTGGTATACTTGGAAATTTCAAACTCACATAAATCGCGTATTTATTGATAGATTTGTTTAAAACTTCGTATATATACCAACCAAATTTTTTAATCAACTTGATCTGTCTTCTTGTTTCGAAACGGTGGCTACTTGAATACTACATTTGTCATCGCGTTTACTTCTGAAATACTGAATCAAGTTGAATCGAAGATAAACACTGAATTTATTTTAAAGATATCTTGAATGAGTTTGTTGGTCAACTCGACCTGATATTTTCTTTTCCAAGTGACGGCCACTTGGAAATTTCAATTTCTCATAAAAACGTATTTAATGAAAGAATTTGCAATAGTCGGATAGTAAGTAAGCAAAATAATGAACACGGTAGATTTTGTTTAAATTTGAGGGGTTTTTTTATTTTTAGAGTATCAAATTAATTAATATGGTAGCTATAGAATTTGCGTTTTCTGCGATTCGTACATTTTAAAATCGTTTTTTGACAAATTATATTTTTGCTATACTACTAAACTCCTACAAAATTTTTAGAATCAACTTGAATAAATTTATGTATTTAGAGAAAAAAGAACCTATTTACATTTTAGTTTAAATTTATATAAGGAAAAAAAAAAAAAGAAATCAATTACTATACTACCATGGGAGTTATACAAAATCTTACCCGAGTTGCTTCGGCTAATTCTTCTGCCTCGATATCGTGTATATTTCTTTGGACACCATAGAAGCGGTAGCCACCTTTTGTATAGCGTCTACTCTTTTGCTGCGTGTGATAATAACAAAAAGAAAATATTAATAAACAATAAGTGACAACAACAACAACAACAACAACAATTAAATTAAATTAAATTAATAAAAAATGAAATTAAATAATTAATTAAAAAACTATATTTTATAAGCAACAGAATTTCTAGATTGTACTATACGCATTTTTTTCCCTACAAGTACCGAATTAAATTTAGCGAGAGTGAAAAGTAACCAGGTAAGCAGACGAACCTCGGACTAATGTCATAACCATAGATATAGTAATTTATATAAATCTCATCCCCATATTATTGACCAAAGATTTTTGATGCTGAAAAAAAGTTTTGGCATCAGCCATCACCGGGTATTGAAATTCAGCAGTAGTAGAATAAAATGTTGATGAATTTTGGAAATTCCGAAATATTGTGTGCCTTTTAATTGTTCTAATAAATATATGAAGTAAAACGGAATACGTTTTCATCAATAAGTTATATTTCACTAATTTATGAAAAATATAATTTTAAAAATCAGTTGCTTTGTTATCATTATGATACAAATATTCTTATATGATATATAATATGATATATATGAAATATATATATAATATATATTTTTTTAAATTTTTTAATATTTTTAAATATTTTTAAAGATATTTGTATTTTTTGGAGTATCCTTATATGCAAACCAGTCGTGGTAATTTCACCATTTTCAATAGGGAATATTCCGTAATATATATCAGTTTTAAGTGATTCCATGAATATTTCCGAAAGTTTGAACACGGGCAGACAGACAAACCGAAGTCATAAACATTTTTTGACTTTGTTGGTAAGTGTTAAGAACAAAGTAGATGCTATTAAATTTTAATGGACAGAAATAGTAGAGGGAAATGATAAAATTCTTTAAATGTCGTTATTTCTAATAATAATTAAAAAAAAAAAAAAAAAAAAAAAAAAGAAAAGAAAGAAAGAAAAAGAAAAAGAAAGAAAAATGAGTTTGAAACTATATCTAGAGTTTTTCATTCACTTTTAGTACGCAAGTTATTCATAAATTTTATTTGCTAAATTATCCGTGTGTATTCACTCGTGAGAAAGGCGGTCATTATAGGGTAAAACAACCGTTTTTCCCCGAATGGAAAGGAATCACATTTTCCCCCTCGATGATCAATCTATGCTTTATTACTATATTTATGGTCATAATGTGCCTTTGCTTTACCAAGTGAGTGATAACTTTGCTTTTACTACTCGATATCTGATTTGCCCTAATCGCTTATACGAAACGTGAACGAACGATCAAGTTAAGATTATTCTTTATCATCCAGCAGTAATGGAGTCAATTAAAATTCCATGCGTAAGACTGCGTCTGCATTCGCAGAACAGATTAAAACGTAGTCAATTATCGAACGGATAGCTACTAGATGTCCGGAAATCGGCAAAACATCGGCACGTTATACGCATACGCCCAAGTCTTGGCCTGGTCACTATACGCTTTCGCTAAAATTAATTTGACTTTTCGATGAAAAATGTGTATATTACATATGAATGAAGTTAAATTTCCTTATTGTATTTATGCTTTATTCTAACTTTACCACCAAAAAAAATTGTATTTCTGAAAATGATTTATTTTTACTTTCTTCTATATGTAATATAGAGAAAGTATTGGATTCGCAAAAATTTTCGACCTCGGGTTTTTGATGAATTTACACGTTTTGAGAGCTGTAGAACACGATTTGACCATTTTTAGAAAATGTCTGTCTGTCTGTCTCTCTCTCTGTGTGTGTGTGACAAAATTTTGTGGCAACTGTATCTCAAGAACTACTGCACAGAATTTCATACAAATTGGTATGTAGTTGCACCTTGACATAAATTAGTGCCTATCAACTTTTGGTAAAAATTGTCTTACAGGTTACGTTGCCATCCCGCTTTTTCTAAATTTTTAACATGGTGATATAGGACAAAATTTTGTATAAATGTGCATAAAGAGAATTATTTTTTAGTAATCATTATGACATTTACAAGAATTATTTATAATAGAGATAGTCAACTGGGAAAAAAATTTTGTATGCGTAGGAACTTCGCCACCCCCCCCCCCCCTGGGGGGGAAGTCCCCCCTCGAGGGGAGTAAATTTTCAAGATGGGTACCTTTCGAAACGTCTCGTCAATACCTTTAAAACGAATGGTTGAACTATAAATCTGTGATAATTTAAAACAAAGTTATCGATTTTTTTTTTTTTTTTTTTTTTTTTTTTTTTAACTTTTAACGAAAAAAAACTTAGAAAAAAAAATCGTATTTTTTTTTTATTTTATTTATTTATTTATTTTTTTTTTAACGAAATTTAACCAGACTTGGTATTTAGTTGGCCCCTGACATAAACTGGGGCTGATTAGATTTGGGGATCAATCGCTCAACAGGTGGCGCTGTGATCGTATTTTTTCTAAACTTTTAACATGGCAGTGGGGGGGGGGGTGTAAATTTTCAAGATCGGTATCTTTCGAAAGGTCTCGTCAATACCTTTAAAACGAATGGTTGAACTATAAATATGTGGTAATTTAAAACAAAGTTATCGATTTTTTTTACTTTTAACGAAAAAAAAACTTTGAAAAAAATCGTATTATTATTATTTTTTTTTTATTCTTACTGCGTGAATTTGTATAGGAAAATATAGAAGAAAGTCTTGTGGTGGCCACAACATACTAGTTTTATTTTATTTTATTTATTTATTTATTTATTTTGTGTGTGTGTGTGTGTCGTGTCATGTGTGTCTGATTTTTGAATGTTTAGGAATGTAATTAATTTGGTTGACGATTTTTGGACCAGTATCTATTTATGTGCATGAATGTTGCTTGAATAAAAACTCGTTTGTGGTTGAATTCAAGAATCTGTCTACAAATCCATGATGAGTGCAGACGATTTTCATCTCAGAGAAGTTTAACACTAAATGTCCAAAAAAACTCAATTTTAAGCCAACATTTGGGGAGGTTTTTTTTTTTTTTTTTTTTTTTTTCCCGTAAAAAAAAAAAAAAAAAAAAAAAAAAAAACAGTAACCTTTTAAATTATTACAGATCTCAAAGGTCAAAGATTTAAAGGTATTGGCTATTTCTTCTGAAAGATACACATGTCGAAATTTAGATCCCCCCAGGGGAAGGAGGGGCGATATTCCTACATATGCATTTTTTTTCCCTGTTTGACTGTTACTATTATTATAAATATATATTTTTAATTTCAGATTGAAAAGTTAAAAATAATTCTCATTATATACATTTATACGAAATTTTGTCCTGTATAATGCCATATATAAAAATTATGGTAAAAAGATACGACACGCCGCCTGTTTAGCGATTGGTCCCCAAATGTATTCAGCAGTAATATACGTATAGGTCTAACTAAATACCAAGTAGAGTTAGTTTTTGTTCCTCGGTTCGTGAAATACAAAATTTTTGACACACAAACCCACAGACCTTTCTACAAATGGTCAAATCGCGTTCAAGATATCTTAAAACGTATAAATGTAGGTCGAAAATTTTCACGAATCCAATACTTTCTTCTTATGCATATAGACGAAAGTAAAAACAAAAAAGCCTACTTGTTACGCAGCAGCTTGGGGACATTAATAAAATGTATGTATGCAAAGTGTCTTTAGCTTAACATCTAATTATATCTGATACAGTCTAATATCTAATTATATATGTATTATACTGCCGCAAAGGATTAAAGTCCTTTTCCTGCAGTTATATTGCTGTTACAAAAAAGATAGTTTTACAGGCGAAAGCAAAATATAAAGACTAGCGTCTCGCCGCAGCGCCGGCTCCCTACAAAAATGTTAACTGAGCATGCGTACAGACTTGGATTTTTGAAAGCTGTTGGATTCGAGCAAGTTAAACAGAGTTTGGCGAGGCATCACCCTTTTAGCACATTTTCCTAATTTATGTGTATTCCTTTAATACAACAATGTTTCAAATGACAAAAACATCCCCACCCCTAATTTTTTTTTTTTTTTTTTTTTTTTAACAGTAACTTTATTTTTAGGAAAATTAATAGATAATTTAAAAAAAATTAAAATTAACTAAAATTAAAAAAAAAAAAAAAAAAAAAAAAGCTGCCATTTCCTACATGCTAGTAAATATAAAGTGCTTATTGTTTTTCTCACTAAATTTGGTTGCCTAGTCTCCAAATTCGCCGCTAAGGTCTATCCATGTAGCACTACAAAATCAAGCAATTTTATTTAAAGTGTGTAAGTAAAATTATTAAGACGGTAGGAGTATTGCTTTCAGGCAAAATAGATCAACTGAAAACTCTTTTTCATTTGGCAACAGGTTACAAAAGCTGCCAACCTAATCCGGCAAATTGTTAGTACCGCCCATTTTTCTACACCACTTAAGTTTTAGAATTTTTGTTTTCTTAATTCATCGTAAATATATTTGAAGAGAAGTACTCTAAAAATTAAGTGGTGTAGAAAAATTGGCGGTACTAACAATTTGCCGGATTAGGTTGGCAGCTCTGAGGTTAAAAAATTATTAAAAACAAGTTTAAAAAATTTATAAAAATAAAATTGATAGAAAATGAGCAAAAGATATTTTAAGAAATTAATGAAATAACCTTGCTAAGGAATGTAACTTCATATTTTATGATAAAAAATTAGTTGATTATTTTATTTATATATTACATTATATATATATTTAGACCAATTAAAAAATGCTTTTCCTTTTTCACCTCGCGCATCAAGTTAAAAATATATATTTAAAATAAAGTTGCGAAAAATTGTGTGAAACTAACTTTAAGATATGAATGTAATAATCGTTGCTATATATATACATAGTTACCAATATTTTAATTTATTTCGGAGTATTTTTAGCTCCGCTTTTATTTCGTACCACTTTATTTTTAGAATATTTTTCTCCATTGTATAACTATGATAGAATAAGAAAAATTTACTCTTAAAAAAAAGTGGTACAGTGCAGCCACATATCCTAAAACTAGCAATGAGGACGCGTCCAAAATGTTGGAGGGATGCCAGCTTGACCGACAATTTGAAATTTGGAAAACATCCAGTAATTCCGCGCTCTGTGTAATTGCTCATTTTCTCTGAGTCAGATGGCTGTCACCCCTATTTTAGCATTGGACTCGTTGAGTTAGCACTTGCGCAGATACTTCCATGGTTTCATGAAATGTGGTCGAAGAATATGGATTAAAGGTGGAGCTAAAAGTACTCCGGAATAAATTAAAATATTGGCAGCTATGTATATGTAACGCAACACAGTTAATCCGTGCCTTTATGTGGTAAAATAGACAAATAATGTTCTTTCGTACTAAATTAAATTTTGTTTTGTACATAATTTTATTTATGTTACTTAGAAAATTAAAAAGGCTTCGTTTTCTTTCTTTCCTTTTCTTTTTCTGCAACAGCAATTCAATTGTGAGAAAAGGTTTTCAACATTACGAATATTTAACCGAGTATTGCCTTTAATGCACATTTATTTATTTGTTTATCCATTTTAAACGTTGAACTACTTCTTTGTATGTTATTCCTATAAATAAAACTTTTCAGTTACGAAATAAAAAAAATATATTCGCTAATAAATTTACATATTTTTTAAATTCAAAAAGTTCAAATCAAAAATGAAGTGCGACTATACTTCATACGGGTTAGCTAGCTATAAAATATAATTAATTAAGATTAATTAAATCAAAGAGCTTACATCTTCCAAGTATGGAATATCGGCTTGTAAGAATTCTTGACCGTATTTCAATTGCTCTTTCAGTTCTTCGTTTAGAAGCTAAAAGAAGGGGAGAAAAAATTATATATTCAAAATGGTAAACGGATTAATGACTGAAAATTAGAAAAAAGCCGGAAAAAATTAATTTGCATAAATATTAATAAATATAGCATAATTTTTTTTTTTTATAATATACAGTGCGTTCTAAAAATCTTGATCTTGGTTTTCCTTCCTTAAATATTGACCTTAGACATATTGTAAACGTTGCAAAGAAAAATAATAATTTAAAAAAAAAGGTGCTGAATTTTATACACTTATTTAGAAATTTTAAGACATTCAAACTAAAAAATTACAAAGTTTAAATTTTTATATAGCAATATATAAACAAACAAACAATAAATACATATATATATATATATATATATATATATAATAAAGCAAGTGAAAGTGTTCCCATATAATTATAAAATGGTGTGCAAAGTTTCATCATTGCACAATATGAATTATTTGAGATGTGATAAATGCTCCTATGTGTCCAAGATTTTTTTCCTACTTGATTATCACTATAATCTTTATCGATCTTTTAATCTTTATAATTCTTTATCGATTAATCGATGTTTGCAAAGCTTTTATTTTTAATTTCAATAATGTGTTGGCATCTTCCTATTATCCAGTTTGTGTAAAAGTTTTACATGTGGCTACTCTGCTTTTTTCTAGTTTTCTCTATGAATTCCTTGATGATTTGATTTAATAATTTATTTAATTTCTCATTCAAAAGGGTTTTGCTGCTTCGATCGGGGCTGAAACAATATAAATTGCTATGATTAGCTATATTGTTTTACGAAATCAATGCAGCTTTCACAGCTTTATGAAGTATATGCCCCCTGACGAGTTTTTACTTCTAATTTTAAGCATTTTTATCCAATTATTATTTCTGTGGTGGTTTAGTTATTTTCTCTGTCATTACGTTTTATGGTCCTTTTTTTATTATTATCATTCATGTCGGCGTAAGTAATTTAAAGTGTTTCTGTCTCTTATTGTTTCTTAATCTGTATCGCAATATTTTTGTGTAAGTGTTACCTATAAGTTAAAATCAGTTCTATTTTTGTTGTGTTCGTATTGTTTTGTATCTATTAATTGCTAAATTTTAAGGTTAAATTTTTATTACGAAATCTATCATTGATATATATATATATATGTATTAGTATTCATATATTTGGACGCTAAACATTTGCATGAAATTTCAGTATTCAAACATGAAAATATCTTTAAAAAATTAACATATCAAAGAATATACAAAGTAATAACCGATATATGTTTAGAATATGTTAACGAAAGACTTTTCACGTGTGAACATCCTGGCCGTGAGGCAAATGTCGTGAGTTCGATCCCACTCAAGGGCAAGTGATTAAAAATTGTTTTTGTTTAATTCTAAACCGTTTATTGCTTATTTATTCATTACGTTAATCACAGTTATGTTAATTATTCAATTATTCTTACGCAATTTCTAGACTTTTCGAATTCTAGAAGGTTCATCAACTGTATACAAGCTAATGTAAAATTCAGTTGAGTTGAAGAATAAAGTCTCGAGTTGAGCTTTGCTTTGTGTTATTTCAGTCTAGTATTTCTGCACAAACATTTATTTAAGCCTAATCTATACTACAATATATTGTAAAAATTTAATAATAACGTAAAATCAAGGGAGAAATTAAAAAAATAGTCAACAAAGAAAATTTTTAAAAAATTCAAAAAATTTTGAATTTATTTTTTAAAGCTGCAATAGTTTTCGAGAAATCTTAAATATCACATAAAATTCCAGAAAATTTATCGACTTAACATCACTATATGATATTTCGATGCACATATATGAAAATTTTCATAACTCTAACACAGTGATTTAGAGAATAGATTGATAACGTTCCCCGTCTTTTTAAATTCTGTCAGCTACCATGAATAAAAAATATAAGATTTAATTAATGATAAACTTAGAAAAGGTATTGCACTGAATGCCCTTTTCTAGTTTTTTAAATTTTGACCGTCGCGTCGTCTGAAAACACAGAAGGAAAAGCTCGCAGACGATTTTTTTAATCCATCTTTTTCCTCGGTGATCTGGAATTTGGTAAAAGAAAGAAAAAATTAAAATCATTAAAATTTATTTATCACTACACAAACAGCGAAATAAAATTTTCACATTAGGTTACATTATTTTAATTTATCACTTGGAATTCGTATCAAATAGACTGTGAAATTCATGCTAAAATGCTTACGTTATTTTTTACAAAAATGTTATTCAGCGGGAAGTTAACTAAACTTTCCTCATATCGAAAGAATTTTACACAGAAGCCTCATTCTTCCCGTAAGAAAAATTAACGACTTCCTTTTAATACCGTCGGTTGTCACCCGCGTGAGTAATAAATGAAATTAAATGCAGTGGGAAAAGACCCGAGCGCATCAAAAATTGTTGTTGTAAGTTAATGAAGAAGCTATTAATTCAAGGCAGACAGGAGACTTTTAATGCATGCATAATTGAATAATTTTGCCTTTCTTGCGTCTTTATATCTCAAATATGACCTTTCATTGGGTAACAAATAAGTTTTAAATAAAGCCTGATCTTATTATTTATAATAGATCAATTATTTAAAAATAATAATAAAATAGTCTTCCATTATGATTATCTTTCAAAATATACACTTTTAAGTTTCTCTGTCTAAGAATTCGTCGAGAGTACTTCCTGTTGTAGAAGCTGTGATCGAGAATTCTATTGTCAAAGCTGGTAGACGGAAGGTTTTGGATTCGAATTCAGATTGTGCTTTTGCCGGTCTAACTCGTCGGAGTTTTCCGTAATTTTCTTGGAAATTTAGTGTCTTCCTTCGTCCATAGACGTACTTTTGTATGTCCCAATACATAAACCTTTGTAAGAATTCAATAAGAAGTTTAAAGGACCATCTCATTTGACACATATGCTAAGTTTAAACTTCATGAATATATATATATATATATATATTGCTTCTTAACCCCGTCTTTTTTTTTTTTTTTTTTTTTTTTTTTTTTCACAGATCTTATATAAAAATTTGAAATCAAATATAACGTTAATTAAACAAAATTTTTTTTCAAGTTCATTTGTCACATTTAAATATAGTGTTCTCTTAACCACGACGTTATTTTCCACAGATTTTAGAAAACACAGAATAAATCTAAAACAAAATCGAAAATCGGGCTTCGTATATGATCAGATCTTGTAAAGATACATCCGTAAGCAAATTTTGACGGATCTAGGTCACCCACTTGTAGGTGAAAACGTGAGGACAAATGTATAGATTTTTTAGTATTAGTAAAGAAGAAAATTACTTTAAAAATATAAAACCTTTTGGTCATTAAAATGAAGACTAATCATTATTCAAAGGATAACATATGTTTAAAAATAAAAAAATAAAAATATTTTTTAAATATATATATATATATATACATACATTATCTAATAGTATATTATGACTAGAATATTTTTCGAAAGTTTCAAGTCAATCGGGGTAAAAGTTTAGGAGACAGAAAGTCTAGAGCCTCAGAAAACGCAGGTATATTAAGGCAGCTGGGACATTTTTTTTTTCTTTTTTTCAGTTACAACTGATTTTATAAGTATACATGAAGTAAATTGTAGCGAAAATTGTATTGTTTTGCATACAACTCTGCCAAAAATTCAAACTTCTTTCTTTTCTTTTCCCTTTCTTTTTTTAATCCTTTGTTCAATTTGTTCAATCATAAACAATACTTATCTACAAACATTTTTTTTTCTTTTTTTTTTTTTTTTTTTTTTACTTTAGATAAAACTATCATGAGTTATCCTGACCACCACAAGGACACTTTTTTCTCAGGGGTCTTCGAAAACACCAGGTCTCATAGACTGAATTTTGCAAATTTTTATAAAATATTGTTCAAATGTTGCTCTTTTATATGCTCAAAATTTTGAATAAAATAATTTATTACATACAGGGTGATCAGTTTAAAAGAGTACCCGTTGGTTTTTCTTATTACCCTTAATTCTGACGGATGTGACAACTATTCTAACACTAAAGTATAATTGTTTGGACCTTGTTTAAGTGTGGTAGACAATTTCTAACACCGTTGAAATGTTGCAACTTTATTTGGGAGGTAAACAGAAATGGAGACGCAAAGTGTTACTTAATTCTGTGATAATTTTATTTTTGAAAAAAAATAATTTAATTCAAATTTTTTACTTTATTATTCCTTACAGAAAATGTTGAAAATGTTCGCCACCATTTTGAATGCAAACATGAACACGTCGAACCAAGCTTTTTGACACACTTCGCAGTATTGTTGGTGTTATTGACGAGATTTCTTCAGTTATGATCTGCTTTAATTCATCGATGTTTGCAGGACTTCTCCGGAAAAGCCTATGGAATGGTAGTGTAAAAATGATAATGATAATGTAAATGTAATGTAGGAAAAAATCTGAATTAAATTTTGCTTTTCATATATAAAATTATCACAGGATTAAATAATATTGTGCGTCTTCATTTCTGTTTTACCTCACAAATAAAGTTGTAACAGTCCAACAGTGTTGGAAATTGTCTCCCACACTTAAACAAGGTTCAAACAATTATAGTTCAGTGTTAGAATAGCTGCCACAATCGTCATATTTAAGGGTAATAAGAAAAACCAACGGGTACTCCTTTAAATTGATCACCCTGTATATATATATATAAGAGAAAATATGCTATTTTTTTAACCTCAAAACCAATGTAACCCTTCAAACAAAAATATTCTTTTGTGAGATTTTTTTAAAAGATTAAAAACAATCTTATAAAAATCTTCAGCAAGTTTTTGCAACATAAAAAAAAAAAAAAAAAAAATATTTTCTAAAATTGAAATTATAAAGCAAATGTCAAAGATCTACATATCTTTTCTTGGAAAGAAAAAAAAAAATCTAAAATTGAGGTATATTATTATTATGATTATTATTATGATTATTATTATTTTTATTTTTTTTTACTCCATTTTCATATTTTCATTTTTTTTTTTTTTTTTTTTTATGTGCAGGAGCAAATTTATTTATTTATTTATTTATTTATTTCGCGTGAAAGCATATTTTATTTGGTGGTGGGAAAAAAAAAAAAAAAAAAAAAAAAACAGATAAAAAGTAACTAAAATCAATTGAGGTAGTGAATCAACGAATGCTTTGCCAGCTTCGCTGGTCACTATATTTAAAGGGGACTGTATCTGACGGGACTAAAGTGAAAGTTATACCTCAAGGGACTAATGTGAAAGTTGCTCCGAACGAACAAACTATTTCTTTCAACGAAAATGCCTACTAACCCTGGACGATAGGTCTAATATATCGCATCACATTATATATCGTATTTATCGTAATATAACTCAATACTTATTTCGCTTCCTTCTTCGACTCGTTTTAATACGCATTTTTTATATGCATGAGCAGCCCCCGAAAAACAAAAACATTAAATCATTAAATTCATTTTTTTACTTATTTTTATTTCATATTATTTCACGCGCACTTTTTATTTCCTAATTCAAAATTATTAAAAAAAAAAAAAACTTTTTCGATATCGCTTGTAACGATACTGATTATTATTAATTTTCTTTTCTTTTTCTTTCAATAATAATAATAATAATAATAAAAGATTTGATGAAATTCTGGCAAAAGCAGAATTTAGTTTAGGACGGAGGACTATTAGTTTTTTTTTTTTCTTTTTCAAATTATAACATCGCTTTCAAATTATTCAATTATATTTTCGTTAAATTTTAGATTTCGACAAATGTCCAACTATCGAAATCGACAATGCAAAAATCCCAGATTGAGACTAATAGGCCCTCAGTCAAAAAAAAAAAAAAAAAAAAAACCTTAATGCCCCTATAAATGAAGTTAAAAAAAAAAAAAAAAAAAATTAGAACAACAACTTCCCATAAAAATCTCCAAAATTTTCAACATTTCGGCCTCTTTTTCTCAAAACCCCCAATATTTCTTCTCCCACGTACAAAAAATCCCTGTTTTTTTTTTTTTTTTTTTTTTTTTCAAACCTAAATCTAAACGAAAAAAGAAATATATCAATGTAAATCTCATTAACAAGTACATAAAATAGCGCACACAGCTGTTTCAAGGTTTCAAAAGAAAATTTCTCCTGTGGTGCGAAAGGGAAAAAAAAATGAATTAAGAGAAAGAGAGGAGAAGACAGCAAAAACTAAAAGAAGACTGTAAGTTATAGTAACACAGGTGTTCACTGTAGAAACATATACATCTGATTTAATGTTTCATCTTCCCATTCAAAATGCAACAAGTGTAAAAGAGCTTTATAAAAACCGCCGACAATTAATTTATTTAAATATTATTTTACTATATTATTTTATCTGTAATTTACATTTGAAGTACGCTACTTTGAAAAAAATAAAATAAAATAAACAAATAAAATGTCAACGCAGTGCTGGCATTGAATTTAATTAAATATTATTTTCTTTATATTATCTAATTTTCAACCTAATTTAACGATTATTGGCTTGTGAATGTGAATTCATAATCATATTTTTTTACTAAATCAGTTAAAAATTCACGAGTGTAAAACGTACCTTTTATACTCTAAAGTAGAAAAAATAAAATAAATAAAATAAAATAAATAAAATAAAATAAATAAATAAATAAATAAAGCATGACTTCTCATCTAACATAAGCTGAAAGATTGACAGCTCGCAAATTAAAAAATTATGAATGCAAAGTGGCTTGAAAAAATGCCCGATTTTATTAATAAATAAATAAATAATAATAATAATAATAATAATTTTTATGAAATATCTGATTTTCAATCAAACTTAGAGATTTTTGAATTGTGAGCTTTTAATCACTATTTACAGTCATTTTTTAACTCTTGACGATATCGGTTTAAAACTCGCGAATTTTGAAAAACTCGCGTTTTTATAGCCAAATTTATAAAACCACGCCACTTATCAATACTCCGATTTGGAAATTGCAAATTTGCCAACTCGTTATTGTTCTTTGGAAGCTGAAAGTTCGCCAGCTCCCAAATTTTGTGAAATATCTATGTAGAAAGGCATGAAGAAACACATTTTAATTAATTAAAAATAAAATAAAAATCACATAGATTTTCACCAAACATAGGCTAAGAAATATTCCGATTAAATCAGCGTTCTAATAATAATAATAACTAGCTGGAACCCGTCGAATGCGACGGTCACTTTATTGACCGTAATGTTTCAAAAACCGTCGCATCATTATTTAAATGTATTTCAAGTTAAAACATCTAATATAATGTACGACATTTCACTTAAAAAAAAGAAATTCGGGAAAATGCTTATAAATAGAAATACTATATACGACACCACTTTCTACAAAGTATTGTCATTGGTGACGTCAAACTGACTCCAAATAAATAGTTGCTATCTTTTATTTTCTATTTCGTTTAATACTATGACTACATGTTAGCTGACCCGCCCGGCGTTGTCCGGGCCTATGATAATAACCTTAAATAAACCTTAAATTTGCATAATTTTAAATCCTAAATTCGATTTTGTTTGAATTTCTATTTTTAAATAAAGCATCGCGAAAAAATAATCAGATGTAACAAAAAAATTACCTTGAACCAAACGAAACTCTGCCTTGTGACCACGGTGCCTGCGGCAGCGCATACGCTGGCCGCTAATAACATAAAAAAATTCCCAAAAATTAATATGGAACCAAACGAACCCGACCGGCGTTGCCCGGGCCCATGATAATAACCTTAAATGAACCTTAAATTTGTATGATTTTATATCTTTAACTCGATTATGTTTGAATTTCTATTTTTTAATAAAAGCATAGCATCGCAAAAAAAAAAAAAAAAAAAAATCAGCTGTAACAAAAAAATTACCTCGAACCGAATGAAACTCCGCCTTGTGACCCCGGTGCCTGCGGCAGCGCATACACGGATCGCTA
Organism: Salticus scenicus; assembly: GCA_963930645.1. Lineage (NCBI taxonomy): Eukaryota > Metazoa > Arthropoda > Arachnida > Araneae > Salticidae > Salticus > Salticus scenicus. The sequence goes on from OZ005658.1 coordinate 91,435,369, forward strand.
ACAACATGAAAAAATTCCCAAAAATTAACCTGGAACCAAACGAACCCGACCGGAGTTGCCCGGGCCCATGATAATAACCTAAAATGAACTTTAAATTTGTATGATTTAATATCTTTAACTCTATTTTGTTTGAATTTGTATTTTTAAATGAAAGCATCGCGAAACAAATAATAATCATATATAACAAAAAAAATTGACTCAAACAGAACGGAACTCGGGCTCGTGACCCCGGTGCCTCTGGCAGCGTATATGCGGGTCGCTAATACCATGAAAAAATTCTTAAAAATTAATCTTGAACCGCACGAACCTCTGAATCGTGTTTCCGCCGCCTGTGGCTGCGGCACCGTATAGCAGGCATGCTACGCACGCGCTGCAAAATTCACTTTCCTCCACCAGGGAGCGCAGTATGTTGCATACGAACATCACCAATCATCTTGAATTTCCAAGACCTTTCAAATAAGGTGTCACATGGTGGTGTCAACTGCAAAATCCTTTAGTTGCACTTTCTCCCGCCAGGGGGCACAGTGTGTTCTGTACGAACATCACCAACGGTCAGGAAATACCAAGACCTTTAAAATAAGATATAACATGATAGGGTCTACTACAAAATCACCTAGTTCCATTTTTCACCACCAGGGGGCGCACTATATTGTATACAAACATCCATAATCAACATGAAATTTCAAGACCCCTATCACTGATCGCCTTGGATTTCCAAGACCTTTTAAATAGGTGTCACATGATGGTGCCAACTGCAAAATCTTTTAGTTGAACTTTCCACCACCAGGGGGCGCAGTGTGTTCTGTACGAACATCACCAACGATCAGGAAATACCAAGACCTTTAAAATAAGATGTAACATGATAGGGTCTACAGCAAAATCACCTAGTTCCATTTTTCACCACCAGGGGTCGCACTATATTGTATACGAACATCCCTAATCGACATGAAATTTCAAGACCTTTGAAATGAGGTGCTACATGTGTGGGTCTAGAACGGATTTACCTCTCAAACTAATTATCCCCTTCCCCCCCCCCCCTCCAAATCTACTTTCCCCCTTCCCCCCCCCTCCCCTTTAAAATCGAAAATTCCAAATTCGCAGAAAGTGATTTTTTAGTATTCGACTCTAGTCCCCATATGTACACTTTCCACACCGTGAAGTAATTTGGAGCTTTAACCCGTTCCCCCCCGGGGGGGGACTGTTCGACTTTTTCTTAATTTTCTCTTTTCATTGCACAACTACAGACGAAGACCTTTTTTTAGACACCTTAACCAAATTTTTACACCAAGTAGTTCTCTCAATATAGTGGAGACAGACAAAAACATGTTTCAAATTAATATATAGATTTTTTTTTCAAATAATTGATTTACACCAAACGCAAGAAAATCTTGAAAAATTCTTGAAAAAATTGAATGTAATGTTGATTGTGCACGCGTAACTTTCCTCAAACTCAACGAATTCAAGCAGTTAATAGCTAAAAAGAAAGAGCTTGATCCACTGAGTGTTCTTAGACTTGTGTCAACAGCCTACGTTAATTAGAACTCTAGTTATAGAGGTTTGAGTGAAGGAAAATCTTGAAGAAATCTTGAAAAAATTGAATGTAAAGTTCATTCTGCACGCATAACTTTCCTCAAACTCAACGAATTTAAGCAGTTAATAGCTCAAAAGAAAGAGCTTGATCCACTGAGTGTTCTTAGACTTGTGTCAACAGCCTACATTAATTAGAACTCTAGTTATGAAGGTTTGAGTGAAGGAAATTCTTGAAAAAATTGAATGTAAAGTTGATTGTGCACGCATAACTTTTCTCAGACTCAACGAATTTAAGCAGTTAATAGCTCAAAAGAAAGAACTTGATCCACTGAGTGTTCTGAGAGTGAAACGATCAAGATCCATTCATTAGAAGAGGAGTTATCAGAATTCGATTTGTTTGAGTGAATGTGTCCCATAAGAAATGTACAGGGAAGAATCGCGTTTGAGTATAACTTGAGTAAGGTGGAAGTTGAGTAAATTTCAATGATTGATGACATATCTGTGCCTAAATACCTTTCATTTAAAAAAAAAAAATGAAAGAAATCGGCCGGATAGAACGGCCAGACGGACTGACTTTAGTTTTCATAAATTTTTTTAATATATAAGATAATAAACTGCATTGAGATATGTCTATTCATTTGGGAGATACAGTGCCACAAGCAGCAACAGAGATAAAGGCTTTCAAACTTATAACACCACTCCTTTTTAGTCGGGCTGTAAAAAAGCAGCAGCAGAAGCAAATACACGTTCTAAATTGCAACATTACATGTGTTTACTGAAGTGTAAAAATCAAAGTTACAGACAAATTTCTTGAAATCTTTCAAAATGTGCCTACAGTGATAAATCTGTAGATGTTGGCAATTATTATTCACAGTGTTCTGTATCGGCAGAGCTCGTCGGCCACTTGCCTAGGGTCCACAGATTTAGGGGCATAAATATTATTAAAATTTAAAACTTCTAAAAGTTTAAAATTCGTATTGAATTCACGTGTTAACATAGTAATAAATATATATAAAAACCATTTTAAAACACGTATAAAAAATTTATTAAAAATCGATCATAAAGCTTTTCGCTACAACGTTGTAGCATATTCAGGCAATTTTTTACACAAGCAAAGAGTAGACAGTATTTTATATAACAAAGCAACTTGATACGGTTATAGTCAAAAAAAGGTAGCGTGTACACAATATGATGAGTCCATTAGTTGTATGAATTCAGGAAACACGGTTGAGTTCCAGTAGGGTCACACTGGGGATACATGTCAAAGTCTTATAGAAGATACATAATCTTGAAAAAGAAGACAGGAGTATTCTGATAATACTTTGCTGCGTAGTTACGTAGTTACATGAATTTAGAAAAATAAGGTTGAGTTCCAGTAGGGTCACACAAGGGATACATGGCATAAATATTTCCCAACTTTCAATAGATGGTGGTAATGGTGTGGTATGGGGGTTAGGGCCGATTGACTACATGAGGGCCTTAGGCCGGGGTGCAAAGCTTTCTTTGAAGGAGAGGGGGGATTTCTAAGGGGTACCAGCCCAACTTTCGGCAAAAAACCCAATTTAATTAGTACGCTTTGACATCACGAAACTTTCTTCTGTACCATTCTAATATATTAATTGGTCTGAAAACTCCACAGCGGAAATGGTAATAGTAGGATTGTCTAGATTTCCGCAAGAATCCGCTTTTTCCGTGGATTATATCTTTTCTTTTTACTAATGTTCGTTTGGCAACCTGTTTATTTCTACTATCTCCGTATGTATCGTTTAACATGTGGATTGCTTAAATTACTTATTCCTTGTTTCACTTTTGGTTTGAGTTATTGTTTAATTAACCCGTTAGTAGTCGCTATCGACAGCGCCACCGACAGCGCCACCTATTACAGATTGCGAACTTTGTATTTAACAGTCACCAATAATTTTAAGAAGTGATGTGATCGACGTTAAATTCGCGTTTTATGTATATCAAATGCCATTTCTAAAAATTTTTGGTGGCTATTGAATAAAAAAATCTGGAAAAACTGAAGTATGGGCGGCAAATCGACCAACTAGCGACTACTAACGGGTTAAATTTCCTTTTTTATTTTGTTTTGTTGCAAGATAGAGACTTGAGCTGTATATTTGCTTGAATTAGCTATACAGTTTTCCGAAATCTTGCATATGCTGATAGAAATGCAAGTTTCCTGATGAGTGAACATTTCTATTTTTCAGCATTTAATTTTAATTTCTATTTAATTTCAATTCATGAATTCCCTTCCTCCCCCCCCCCTTTTAACGGAACTCTTTGGTAATTTTATCCTTTCTCTTTTCTCTAAAATATTGACTGTTACTCTTAATTAAAAGTTTTTGCAAATTATCTCATCGTTAGGCTTAAGTGTTATGTTAGTGTCATTTCTCTTCTGCGTAAGTACTTTAACGTGTTTTTACTAATCATTGGTACTCAAATTAAATTATTACCGTGACAATTTTTATTCGAAATAAATCTCAATTAAAATTTAATTTTATGTTGGTATCTTCATCTATCTTTTGTCTACTGAGTGTTACAATGGTAATAAATTATTCAAATTATATATATATATATATATATATATATATATATATATATATATTCCAAGCAAGAAAAAATACAGTCAACTTATTTTGCATCATCTCGTTTCCATTTCACTGATTTTTTACACGCATGCATTCATCATAGTAAAAATATTTTTTTTTCTTTTAATAATAATATTGAATTTTTTTTTTTTTTTAATTTAGCATAAGAAAATAGATTATATGGTAGCATTAAAAAGCTTAAAGTGAAAATAAGTCCTAAATCTTACATACATTTTCTCGTTCCTCTTCTATCTTTACGTCACAATCAGCATCATTCTTCTTCGTTCCATACCATCGGTAGCCTCCTCTCCTTATAATTCTACCCTATGAAGTAAGATAAACCTTATATTTGATTCTTCAATCATAACATTCTGATATACAATTAGCCAAAAAATTCGAGTTACTATACAGGGTGACAAGAAATAACTTGGACGAAGTTTCAAACCAAATATCTTTTACTACCATTATCGCAAACTTATTTTGAAAGATGTTGTCTTACCTTGGTCGCAAAAGTTCTTTGGAAACAAAAGATGGACCTTCCAACAGGATTCCGCACTTGCACACAGAGCTAAAGGCACGCAATATTTGTGCAAAACAAATTTTCCTGACTTCATTGGAGCTCAAGATAGGCCACCGTATTCCCCAGATTTGAACCCAATGGATTATTCTGTTTGGTCCATCTTGGAGACAAGGATGTGTGCTAAACCTCATAAAACTTTGGCATCCCTAAAGGAATTCTTATGCAAGGAATGAGATAAAATATCAGTAAATGAGTTGCGGGCCCATAGCCGAAAATTTTGTGACACGTTTAAAGCTCTGTATTAAGGCTAAAGGTAGCCTCTTTGAAAATTTGTAAATATAATAGACAAAATAATGTATTCATATTTATTGAAGTTTGGTCGCAATATTTTCATTAGCATTAAAGTTATAATGTATCGTGTGTTCAAGTTATTTCTTGTCACCCTGTATTTCTTTCTACTTTTAGTGTTTTAATAGTTTTTATTATAAATGCCTATCAAAGTTAAGTTAGAGTCACAACCGAGGACAAAATTTTGATGTTTTAATAAATTTTATATAATGTATACTAATTTAATTAAACTTTTATAAACTTTTAATTTTTTTATAATTTAAAACTAAGTTATTACAGAAATGTCATGATTGTCATATTTTTGTGATTTAATTTATTTCATATATATTAATTTAATTTAATTTAGTTTTGTGACTTTTAAAAAGGTACAAGGGAAAGTACTACAGAAATATCACAATTGCGGCCAAGATTTTGATAATTTAATTAAATTTATGCATAATAATTAAATTTATATTTTAATGAGACGTTTAAAAAAGTTCAAATTAAGTGCCGGCAGTACATAATCTCGCCAACAATTAAAGCCCATGTTATTCTATGAGTTATTTCGTTTCTACAATTACTCATTACCTAACGCAAGGGAAGCCAACTTTTTTATACCTACCGCTCACTTTTGTATATCTATTAGTACTAAAATCTTCTAGCCGCCCACCAATTCCACAAAAATGGTAATGAAAATTAAAGAAATTACTTTATAAAACTTATTAAACATAATTATAGCAAGTTAAAGCATATAATAATAAAGTATTTTCCCATTTCAATGTCTTTAAAATGTCAATTAACTTAAAAGAGAAAAAAAAAAAAAAAAATAGGAAAGTACTATTGTATCGGGTAAAAACCCCTATCGCTCACTATAAGAACTAGAACATCCACTAGTGGGCAGTAAAGGGACTGAGTTGACTACCACTGACCTGATATATTTTTTTAGATTCCGTTTTCCCATTCAGAAAATTCACAATAGTTAACCACTTCACCGGCCATCCCGAGATAACTCGGGGAAACGTAGCCTTCCACACACTACAGTGGCCGGTGAAGTGGAGTTAGTATACTCATTTTCGAAAAATTGATTTTTTACATTTTTATTATTTTATTTTCTAGATAAAAAATGCGAAAAATACACTTGGTTATTTTTTTACATTATATGAAGATTTTTTTTCTTTTCTTTTCTTTTCTTTTTTTTTTTAACATAAATGGAATAAATGCTATAATGTGAGATTTCTTAGGGAAAAAAAAAAAAATTGTAACTTGTGAATGTACATATAAAAATGGATATTATATATAGATAATAACCTAAATGGTATCAATAGGTATTACTCTCTCCTGTCATAGATATTTTAATTTTATATGAATAAATCTGGTTCTAGTATTGAAACTGGCTATTTTAACTTCATAGTAACCACATACTGACGAGTTTATTTTTAACACATATAGGAAGAATTTAAAAATATATTATTTGTAAAAAAAAAAAAAAGAAAAAAAAAAAGAAAGAAAGGAAAAAGCGTTTCGTAATTTGTGAACCACACATGAAAATAGATATTAAATAGTAAAGTAATGATATCTATTGACACCACACTCTTCCGTCTATTATTATAATTTTATGCAGATAAATATGATTTCAGTATTATAAATGGCAATTTGTGAAGCTAATACACTAAGAGGTTTGATAATATTATATAAAGTAAGGTATTGCTTTGTTAAGTGTGTAAATTAAATTTAGTGGTTTAAACATCCATTTCTATTTTTTCAAGTACGTTAAAATATAATACTTTTGTGTTTCCTCTATATATTAAAAAAAAATTACTATTGCTAGCGTCTTTTTTTTTTTTTTTTTTTTTTTAGGTATCAATATTTGCCGAATACTCCAAGGAAGATATATCAGTTGCTTAGAAATTTTTATCATTTTAATTAACGAAGATATTAATTAAAAACTTCGAGTTAATAAAAGTACTCTATTTGCCACCTTGAAAAAGGTTTCTCTTATGACGTTCTTTTTCTATCATGACATCATTTTCCACGGAAAATCTAAAATGTGATCCATGATGTAAAAAAAAAAAAAGGTCAATGTTGCTATTAGTAATAAAGAAATATTTCGTCTTCAAGTAAATAAAAAAATTATCTTAGATATTTTCAATGAAAAAATGGATTTAGGATTGTAATTTGTAGTCTGCAAATATCTTTTTCTTTCTACTTTTAGAAAATTAATTTTCTTACTGGCAGTATCTTATGTTGTTTTATATATATATATATATATATATATTTTTTTAATTTTTATTTATTTATTTATTTATTTATTTTGTGAATAATGAAATAATGTCGTGTCTGTATAATTGATTGTATTTCTTTTTGTCTTTAAAGTGCATTTTTTTTTTTTTTTTTTTTTTTTTTTAAACATATCTTAAAATACTTCGGATAAATTGTGGCATAAAAAATATTTTAGATTCAAATTTAAACTCATTTATAAATGAAAGCATCTTCTAATTCAGCACTGATTTTTTTTTTTTTTTTTATGTTACAGAATTAAACATTTCCATGATACGTTTCATATTTCTAATTATGGCAAGAAAACAATTTCTCACCTAAAACCCTTATAAAGAATCGAGTAGATTTCATCCTTCGTTATTTTAAAATGTAGGTAGGAGAGAATTAAAAATGGAAGCTGTAAGAAATTTTCCCAAATTAAAGCAATAATAATAATAATAATGAACCTTTTTCTTTTCTGATATATTCGAATGTGTAAAATTATTATCCAGCTGTACATTAAACATATATAGAGAGTATTATATACTGCCCTAAATTAACTAAAAAATTCAATAATAAAACTATAGGCATTAGAAAAATAGGTACTCTCTCTTTCTGTAATATATACAGTCGAACCTCGTTAACGTGAATCTCAAGGGGAATAAAAAATACTATATCATGTTATCAGTAGTTTATGTTATCAGTAATTAATCTCCATATAACTAAACCATTTTTTTTTTGACGGAGATCGTGGAAAGAGTTCATTCTAAAAGTAATTCACGTTAAGTTTGTTCTTGTTAACGAGGTTCGGCTGTATATATATTTAACAAACATTAAAAAAAAAAAAAAACATCGCCAAATAGCGACAAAATTTTAAAAGTCATCAAGGATACTAAAGCTGTAACGCAAAATGGTCTAGATATTACGAATTTCCTTCTATTTAAAAAGAAAAAAATGATGTTAAATATTATGTATTTCAATTTCACACTGAATATGGGGATTTCTATAACATTTGTTTCTGTTTTTGTTTTGTGTTATGCACTATTAATATTCTTATTCATTGAAAGTCAAGGCAAAGCGGTAGATAGGCGGACAGAGCATTGCAGGGGTTAGTAAGTGAAGCGAGTCAGGGGTTGGTGAGCGGAGCGAGCAGGGGACAGAACCCCCTAGTTATCATGATAAAAAGTTATAGTGTTATACTTATTATATATATTGCATACTGACTAAGATTAATAGCTAAAATTTTATATTCTAATGTATTTTATTGCAGCGATTCTTTATCAAAAATGCTAAATTTTTTATTTATTTCGTAACACTGTTAAAACCCGCCTTTTTTCTCTTTCTTTTCACACCACTTTCTTTGTACTGTAATTTTCTCCAGTATGTAATTATAGTTAAGCAAAAACGAATTTCTCTTCTAAAAAAGTAATTTGAAAAGAAGGGTCTAATAAAACTGTTATGGAATAAATTTAAAAAAAGTTAAATATTGTTCTTGCATTTTTAATGGGTTCTATATAAACTATATTATGAGCAATTTCAAATAACTTATATGAAAATATTTAAGAAGTAAATATTTGATTCATGAAGTAATTGACAGGCATATGGTAAAAATTTTTACTAATTAAAGCAATCGTTTTCATTTAATTGATTACCGGATATGCAAAGTTTTACCTCTGGAATGAAATTCACATCCTGCTCCACTTGGTCAAACTCTTTCCCATAATCGAATTCCCAGCCTGTAGCGTCGGCCAGATCGTCCTTGTCTGGCTATAAAAATAGGAAAAAGAAATAAAATGGCATAATTAATTGTAATCATCAGTAATTTGTTTATTTTTATTTATTTATTATCACAATGATCACTACATTAAATTGCTGTCACAAAAAGTCAAAAATAGTTTCCCAGTCATAGCATTGTCATTGTTGTGAAACTCGTTTTACAGACAATGTATTGTAACTAAAATTGGCATAAGGTGGACTCTGCTCAATTTCGCATCATATAAAGAGGCTGTTCGCACATTTTTTAGACGACTTAGATGGAGTGTACTGAAGCAATTTCACTCATATTTCGAGTTTCATTTGTTCAGTTTGATAGCCCTTGTTCTTAACTAACATTCTACATCATAATGTCTATGATAATAATGCTTTTTATAATATCGGAAGAGGTATATTTTTCTACTCCTCTTGAACGGCTTTCCAGAGTCCACAAAGCGTTTTAGGTCGGTGTTTGGATAATGTTGATTTTAAGAGTCGAAAAACACAAAAATCCAACAGTGATACATCAGAAGACTTAGCAGGAATGTCAGTGAAGGGTATGGTTTTAATTCCCGTTTTTTGTTCCATTTTTTTCTAGAAAAGCAATTGCGGATTGCGATGTGTGGCTGCTTGTTTTGTCTTGATGCAGTTCAGCGGATTGATAGCATTGTGGATAAAGATCTGGATTTTCATTTTTTAAAATTGGAATTAAAATATGTTCTTGATAGTATTTAGAGTTGATTTTGACATTTTTGTCATATTTTTTTGCTTTTATCTTGCGCTTGTATGAAAAACCAGTGGCAATCATAAATCCTTTAGAAAAACTCTCTTTTGATGCTTTGAGCCATGTAGCAATTTTTTTTTCTCCACTTTTGTGATTATAAATTGATCTTTTTTTTATTGCAACCACTTAAATAGACCCAAGATTCATCTGTTGTTGCAACATTTTTCCAGTTTTCTCCTGATAAATGCTTTTCATAAAGATTTCACTAAAAACTATCTTTGGAAAGAGTGGAAACCTATCCTTCCATCCACTGCCATTTTAAAAGCGCATTTTTGCATCTAAACAGAAATTCTAAATATCAGAAGATAAATAAAACTTCCAAAAATATAACTGTTGTGAAAATAAAATTCTCCATGCAAACGATTTTTTTTTACTGCGAAATAAAATCGTCTAAAAAATGTGCGAACAGCCTGTATTTGTTTTCATAAATTTCTACAAGAAGCCATCATACAATTGTCATGTTAAGAAAAATAAATTTGACTGATAAATTGACACAGTGAGAGACTAAAATACCCACCTAATGGGCTACCCATCATTTACAAGACTTTAAATAAACACCATAAAAAGCAATATATTTATATTGCATTATATTGCAATATATTTATTCAAAGTCTTGTAATTATTACTTTTAAAACGCCAGTTCTGTGGCGCTTTCTTATTACTCATCATTCAGTTAGATACATTAACGTTATCCTAATTTTTTAATTAATTTTATTAAAATTCATTATTCCATATTTCATTTATTCCATATAATTTCCAATAAAATGATCCTCATTATACAAATTTATATGAAATATTGCTTTATTTTGACGTCTTAAGAAATATTAAATTTCGATCAACTTACGAAATTTTCAAATTAAAATATTTGTAGTCAGATGATGTTCAAGCCAGTATCATAAATGACATTTCCAAAATGTTCTGAAATCTTTAAGATGAAAATATCCCTCATAATGGACGTTTACTCGAAATTTCGCCTATTCTGCCATGTTAAGGAAAAAAAATCGTAAATTTGGAATAACTTACGAATTGTTTAAATTAGAAAACTTCTAGTCAGTATTGTTCCTGTCAGTATACTAAATGATATTTAAACTAGAATGTTGTGGCTACCACATGACTTTCTTCTATATTTTCCTATGCAAATTCCCTCAATAAAAATTTATTAAAATCATTATTTAATAAAATTATCTTTCCACGATAATGCAGTACGATTTCCATATTACAGAAGTAGTATAACACTAAATATAAAAAAAAAAGTTCATTTTATTCTCGATATCGCATTTTTTTTTTTTTTTTTTTTTTTTTTTGGTTAAAAATGAAAATAAAAAATGATAACTTTATTTTAAATTATCGCAGATCGATGGCTCAACCATTCGTTTTAAAGGTATTGGCGAGCTCATCTGAAAGATACCCATCATGAAAATTTATTCCCCTCGAGGGAGGACTTCCCCTCAGGGGAGACAAGCGACGCTCCTACATACACAAAAAAAATTTCCCAGTTGACTATCTCTATTATAAATAATTCTCGTAAATTTCATGATTATTAAAAAATAATTCTCTTTATGTACATTGATACAAAATTTTGTCCTATACCACCATGTAAACAATTTAGAAAAAGCGGGATGGCAACGCAACCTGTAAGACAAGTTTTACCAAAAGTTGATAGGCGCTAATTTATGTCAATGTGTAACTACATACCAATTTGTATGAAATTCTATGCAATAGTTCCTGAGATACAGTTGCCACAAAATTTTGTCACACAGCACAGAGACAGACAGACTTTTCCTAAAAATGATAAAATCGTGTTCTACAGCTCTCAAAACGTGTAAATCAATCAAAAACCCGAGGTCGAAATTTTTTACGAATCCAATACTTTCTTCTATTGAATACACACGTGCGCACGCACACACACACACACACACACAAAAAAAAAAAAAAAAAAAAAAAAAAACGCCGCACTGCAGAAAAAATGAATTATACCTTTTTTTTTATTTGTAATAACTTTAAAATTAATGGTTGAAACAAATAAAACTGTCATGTTTGCACAATACCAAAGGGATCAAATGATACCTATGTACATTTTTGATTTAAAAATTCGCTTTATTATACTCTAAAAAGTACTTTATAAAAATCTACATAAAACTTTCTTGTTAAACATAATGCAATAACCATACACTTTGTATTCTGTTACGATTTATTATATGAAATAAACAAGTTATATTTAAATATATGAAATAAAACTATTTATTTGTTAGATCTAAGGAATTTTATTAATAAAAATGTGTATTCTGCATTGGGTTAATTCCACCTTTACATGGAATTGCAGCTTTAATGCACAGTGGCATAGTATTATGCCGTTTTTACTTTCCGAACACTATAGTGAGGAAAGTATTGTAATCATGTCAAAAATCCGAATTCGAGATTTTGATGTTTCTATACGTTTTGAGGTCCCCTGAGTCCGTTTTCACTATTTTTACGATGATGTATGTATGTGTGTGTGTATGTGTGTATGTGTGTATGTGTGTATGTCTGTGAACACGCTAGCGTCTAAAGGCTTTGTTCGATTAACCTGAAAGTTGGTACGTATATTGTAAGTCACCATAGTACGAACCCTATAGATTTTGGTGAATCTAGCACTTATAGTTTTTTTACAGGGACACAAAGAAAAATTCTTTATCATTATGGCCTATGGGACCAAAATCTTAAAAGTGCGATAGCATCTAAACGCCTTATTCCATTGAGCAAAAATTTTATACCCATATTATAGGTCACAGATACTCAATCTGTATAGATTTTGGAGAATCTAGCACTTATAGTTTTTTTACAGGGACACAAAGAAAAATTCTTTATCATTAAGGCCAATGGGGCCAAATTTTTAAAAGTGTGATAGCGTCTAAACGCCTTATTAATCTGAGCAAAAAAATTGTACACATGTTATAGGTCGCATTTGCACCAACTGTATAGATTTTGGTGAATCTAGCACTACAGTTTTTTTACAGGGACACAAAGAAAAATTCTTTATCATTATGGCCTATGAGACCAAATTTTTAAAAGTGCGATAGCATCTAAACGCCTTATTCAATTGAGCTGAAAATTTGTATGAATATTATAAATCACTGTTGCACTAACTATAAGCATTTTGGTGAATCTAGCATCTATAGATTTTTACAGGGACAAAACGAAAAATTCTTTATCATTATGATCAAAGGGCTGAAAGTTCAGTAGCGTTAAATAAAACCTCGTGTGATATATGGAGAAAAAAACACTCTATTATGGTTTTCTCTCTTTTGTTTGTTTAGCAATTCCTCTTTCTTTATTTTATCTACAAAACTGTTAGTTACTCAATGTTCGGAAAGTCGAGTGGAGTCACTCCAGATTTTTTGATATAAATCTCAAAAATTTCACTGTACTAAATATTGTAAATAATTTTTCTAGTTCTTGCAAAGTTGTAAGCTGCAAATTTCGAATTCTCCTCTCTCTTCCCGCGCCTTTTTATGACTAAACATTTTCGAGTGAATTGAGATTAGGACTGTTTTCAAGTCTAATAAAGAAGAAATTGTACGATATTCTTCATGGGATTTAACTTAGAGTGAGAAACGATATTATTACTTACAGAATTACAGGTGCTCATGGGAATGGATAGGTAATTTTAACAATTTGATTCAAATTGACGTACCACAGACGCCGTACATTAAGGTGCATTATCATCTTGAAATGCTGTTTGAAGAAAAGACTGAAATACCTCCAAAATAGTCGGTCAGGCGGCACTTTTATAATCACAGTGTTTTATTTTGAGTTAATTGCTCCATTGAACATGAAAGTTTGTCTGACTCTTTGAAAAAGTATGCACCCCCGTACCATAATGTACGGAGAATGTGCCACTGTTTTAAGAGAGCGGTTTTCCTTAAGTCAGTCCCATTTTTACCTTCCTAATAGTTTTTTCATCAACTCGAAATAAATTAAACTTGACTCAGAAGAGAAACTCAGTTCAGCCCGATAATTAACTGCTAATTTTTTTTTTTTTTTTTTTTTTTTTTTTTTAATGTTTATCCTTAATAATGGCTTTTTCTGCAGATCTTCTGTTTTTTAACCTGCCTTGTTTAATTGCTTCTGGACCATTTTTGAAGAATGTATTTTGCTATACAATTTTCTTTAATCTTTTTTAAAGTTTTAAACATGATGCAAATTGATTTTTTAAACATATGCTTTTTAATGTGCGGTTATCTTGCTTGGATGAGCAACGTGGCCGCCTAAAGCCAAATTTCCAGTTTAAACGGCAAAAAAAAAAAAAAAAAAAAAAAAAAAAAAATATTTAGCTAAAAACCATTTTATCAATATTTCGTTAACATTTAATTATTTTGCCATCTCACGTATTAAAATATTTTTTGATTTTCATTAAAAAATTAATGCTTTTTGTGGCATCGTTAACTGCCTTATTCTTACCATTTTTGAAATAATTTCTAAAATTACAGTTTTTCTGACAATTGCACTTTGTTTTTAACACTGGACTCAATGCTAAAGTGTACGTGGAGGACAACAAAATAAAATCTGTCCGGAAATTTGTTTTTTAAACGATAAAATTGGCGGTTGTAGAAGGTGAAAAAGAAAATATCCAAGTGCGGCATTTTACTTTCTCTTACCCATAAGGTAGAGAAAGTGTTTTTGGGCTAAATTTTCGAACGCGAGTTTTTGTTTTGTTTACATGTTCTGAGGTCCCCTGAATACGAAAATCATGTTTATAGCGAATGGTCTGTGTGTATGTCTGTGTGTGTGTCTGTCTGTTATCAGCCTATCTCAAAAACACATTATGGCAGAAAGTTCAAACTTGGTATTCTAAATGTGTATCATATAAGCATGCTACACTAAACTTTTCGTTAAGATGAAGCAAATGGTTCGTGTACAGGGACACTCAAAAGTATTCAAATACATTACGTCTACGGAGGAAATTGCAGGTAAGTAGAGTTTAACATCTATAGACTGCACTAAACCAAATGAAACGAATATATATTTTTTGTAATGGAGATAGTCAACAGGGAAAAAAAAATTATGTATGTAGGAGCATCGCCTCCCCCCCCCCCCCCCCGCGAGGGGAGTAAATTTTCATGATGGGTATCTTTCAAAAGAGCTCGCCAATACCTTTAAAACGAATGGTTGAACCATGGATCTGCGATAATTTAAAACAAAGTTATCGATTTTTTTTTTTTTTTACTTTTAACAAAAAAAAAAACAGATTTTTTTTTTTTAATATTGAGAATAAAATGGACTTTTTTGGATATTTGGTGTTATACTACTTGTCTAATATGGAAATCGTCTGCATTATCATAAAAGATATATTTTTTTAAATAGTAATTTTAATAAATTATTTTTTAATAACCGAATTAAATTCTATATAAATGTCTCGCATTAATGAAACGGCGGGTTGAGGGGGCGGTAGCCCCCTTCACACATAACTAATTATCATATTAATCTCTCTCGAAGCCTAATTTGAATTGTTTAACATAGGTTTACATAACATCGTTATCTTACCTCTTAATCTCCAACCTGTATATTTTTTAGTATTAAATTTCAGGATAAGAGAAAGTCGTGTGAGTGACACACCAGATTATTATTATTATTTTCTTTTTTTATCGCTTAGTGTAGAAGAAAGTAAAAATGAGAAAAAAAAGATGTTTTCATTTTTACGATGAAAACATCTCTCAAAATAGATGGTTATGCGAAGTTTTGCCTTATTCTGCCATGTTAAGAAATTTGTAAATTTAAAATAACTTACGAAGTTTTCAAAATTGAATTTTCGTAGTTAATTACGTTCATGTAATCAACATAATTGATATTTTAAAGCTGGTTGGATATATTTACGGCAAAAATATTGCTTTTAATGAACGTTTAAGGAAAATTTTGCCTTATTATTAAGAAAGTCGTAAATTTCGAATAATTTATGAAGTTTTCAATTTAGAATTTTTTTTTTTTTTTTTTTTTTGTGACTTGGTGTATAGTATAAACGGACAAAAAAAGAGAAATATTTCCAATACAAATAAAAACGAACAATCTTGCGATTCACAAAGATTATGAACACTTTCCAAATGCAAGCACCTGTTTCATCTACTTAACCTTCAACGTATTTGTTACATAAAATTTTGCATAGAGGTATAACACGGATTACAATACATATTCAAGCGGACATAATGGACTTAGACGAAGCCTGCGGGTCTGTGTCTTCAACTCCTGTTTAAGATTTATTTTCGAATTGGAACCCACTTCCTTTGCATGCATATATATTAGCCACATCCGCTGAATTTTAGTTTTTTGTACATTTTGAAATGAAAGCGTGTTTTTTAAATTTTTAAATTAAGTATTATTTAATGGAAGTATAATATGCCCGAAACAGGATTGGGAAAGTATAGCAATGTATTTGCCACTGGCGAGTATAGTTTTAGTTCCCCATCATACTATAGGTATGGGGAACTTTAGGTATAATCCTGAAAATTTTCGATCTCGGATTATTTAATTTTTTACACGTTTTCAGGTGTGGGGAATACGAAAATATCAAAATAGGTATGGTGTCCGTCTGTAGGGTGTCTGTTAGTCTGTTAGTTTGTTAGTCTGTGTACACGATATCTCACGAACAAATGGTCGTAGAGAGGTCTGACCAGTTTCAAAATATTATTTATGACACTGGCAAGAACCCCACTCACTTGCAACATTCTAATTATAAAACTTCAGAAGTTATTCGAAATTTACGGTTTTCTGAAGATGGGAGAATAGGGCAAAATTTTACTTAAACGAGCATGAGAAGAAATATTTTTATCGTAAAGATGTAAGAACAGCTTTTAAATATCAGTTTTGATGCTGGGGTGAACATAAACGTGCTACTTTGAAAATTTCGCAAGTTATTAAAAATTTATTAATTTCTTAACGTGGCAGCAGAATAGAGCAAAATTTAGCATAAATGTCCTTTTTGAGGGATATTTTCATAGTAAAGATGTCAGACTACTTTTAAAATATTATAAGAGATACTGGCATAAACATCCTTGACTATTAACTTTCCAATTTAAAAATTTCATAAGTCACTGGAAATTTACGATTTACTTTATATGGCAGAATACGGAAAATTTCGCATAAACGTCGGTTTTGAGGCATATTTTCATCGTAAAAATGTCAGACTACTTTTAAAATATCATTTAATATACTGGCAAGAACCCTGTTGATTTGCAACATTCTATTTTAAAAACTTCGTAAGTTATTTGAATTTTACGATTTTCTTAACATGGGAAAATAGGGCAAAATTTTACTTAAACTTGCATTAAATGGAATATTTGTACGAAAAATTAGGTTATGTCATTTTTCTTGCCGGAATGCGATTTGTCAATTTTGCTTTGATAGTTTTTAACAATAATTCAAATGTGTGGAAACAAATATGTGATGGGGAACTGGAACTGCGCAGAGTCCACTAATGCCAACTATTTGGCGAGTGAAGTTTTAAGCAGTGTAAAAATTTACCCAAAACTTCCATATATGCTTACAATATTTCTTGTTGCTTGAAATAAATTGATTTTAAGATATCTTTTCTTGATGAATTTTACTAAGAGGAATATTTAATGTGGTAGCGGGTGCTAGAGACTATAACTTTAGACCTTGTTGATTTTATTTAACAGCTTGAAAAGAAACGATGGGCTTTTAAAAATCCTGTAATTAATTTTTTGTTTCTAGATTACAGTAGTTGTATTTCTCTTTGTAAATACAAATTTTGGTTATTGTATGAGTTGTTGTCGCTTACTATATAACAGTAAATCTGATTTTATATTTTTAAGAGTAGATAATTTTCGTTTTCTAGATGGGCATATAGGAAATTCTGCTACTGGACATGTCATGCATATGAAACTATTTTTCTGTTGTAAGTTTTCATCTTTATATTGCTACCTTGTAAGATTTTTCATAAATTCCTCATCCTTTAGCCAGAAAACAGCCCTTTTATCTTTTTATGCTTAGGATCATTGGTATTATTAATATCAACAAAAACACTGTTTCTTCTTTATTGTGATGCTTTGATACCACAAATACATCGCATTCGTCAACGAATGGATTTCACAACTTAACATTAATATTGTCTCCCTAATACGTTACATAAAATGAAAAGCTTAAGCCAATTTGCTAACAGGATTCAAGTACACACATCCTCTATAAAATAGCATCGCTTTATCAAAGGCTATTTACTTCCAACCACACGTCCCCATCTAATAATATTCTTTAATCCCACAAACATGTAATTTGCTTTCACAATGTCACAGATGAAGGGTTCAGCATTTTCGTAACACATCTTATTAAAGCCTGTCTTCTTTATTGTAGCACCTCTTGCGTCCTTGATACAGTGTTGCCAGATGGTCGACAGACAATTTCCCCAAACAGGCTTTCAAATTTCCCCAAATCAGGGTTTTCCCCCCAAAAAATCCTCAATTTAATTTCCACTAAAAAAGTAAAATTTTTTTCAAACAAAAATTTAAAATATTTAACAGATTTAAGCCCAAATTTTTCCCAAAAATGACGCTCATTTTTGAAAAAAATCCCCAATCACAAAAATAACTTTTATATACACACTAGTTGTCGGAAAACTTTTAATTTTCGTAAAGTATTATAGTGCTGAAGATGTACGCAGGATGTACTTTCATCCTGAGGCTGTCCTGGGGAGAAGGGGTACCTTCAAAAGCCCCTACATGCTAAAGAAAACAGGTAAAATTCCCTGACGTAGGGACAAATCCCTACAATTGGCGATGCTGTAAAAATTAACACAAAAATGTTGAAAAATCCCCAGATTTCTCCTCAAAAATTTCCAAAATCCCCTCGAAATTCCCCACAAACATTCGGTCCCCAAAATTGTCCCCATACGCCAAAAAAAATCCCCCAAAATGGGGACAAAATTCCCAATCTGGCAACACTGCCTTGATTAAAAAAAAAAAAAAAGGCAGTGGAGGACCCTTTAACACTTGTTTAGGTAGATATAGTGAATAAATGCGTGAGAGGAATCTCGATTATAACGGCGGATTTTTTTACGGCGTACTTTAACAACCGCCTATATCCTGTCATTGTGTTTCTTACAGTGCGAAACATGCTTCCAGAGAGCGAACGACATTTGTTAAGAGGTACAATCGAGCTAAATTGTGTTAGGCACATTCCGTTCTCTGTGATTTTGTCCATTTGTATAGTCATTATAAACTTGTTCCAACAAAGATAATATTTGCATGCGTAATTGGATAATATAAAATCTTTCTTATCACAAGATCTCATATGCTTATGACTTTATTATTATTATTATTATTATTATTATTATTATTACTATTTTCATTTTGAGGCCTCTTTGTTCTATAACCTTTTCAGATATTTCTGCGAGGCTGAATGGGATTTAAAAAAATTGAAGTACCTGCCACTGCCCATATATTACAGACATTTGATGAAAACGGTCGATCCAGGCAAAAACTAGGGCAATTCATAAAATGGGCTTTTTCACAAAATTTCGTTTCATAAAAATGATCCTTTAATAAATTTTTTCCCAATTTCAATGTTTTATCAAATAACTTCAACGAATCCCTACTAACGTGATATTACAAATTATAGGACGTTACTATTAAAACTTTAATTTTTACACGATAATCTTTTTTTTTTTTTTTTTTTTTTCAGAAAACAAATAAATAAATAAAATTAAAATTTCACGCAGATATTTTGTTTTTTACAAAAATGGGCCCCAAAAATTAAAATTAGATCGATCCCTGGGTGCAAAGGCTGTTTTAAATTAAACAAGAGCGAAATGTTTCAAGTCAGCATTCGGAACTAGATCCTTTGGCTGAACTTGCTATTGCTGCACCAATACCGTTGAGGTTTGACCTGGCATTGATGAAAGTTTTTAGGTATGAGCCGTTACTACTATTCTTATGTCGTCTGAGTATTTCAGTTGGTAGAGTACTGGCGCGTGCTCAAGGACGTAGGTTTGAACCCTGGCTTGGTCATTTTACGCTGTTTCTAAAATTTGTTCGGCTTAACCAACAATATTATGTGTAATGTCGAATTTATAATTAAAAATTGTCTGCCCACGTGTTTTCATTCTACCTTTCGTGGTTAAATACTTTATTTAAAGTCATAAAGGCATTAAAAGAGATATTAAAGATTTCGAATGCGTTACAGTCTACAGGGCTATTTTATAATGTGCATTTTAATCATGCGGAGAAGAAAACTAAATCAATCTCGTTTCATTTCAACATTATTATTATTATTATTATTATTATTAAAATTCGTGACCACAGACAGCATTTCTGAATTCACCACAAAAAAGATTAAAAAAAAAAAAAAAAAAAAATTAAAAAATATATTGAAGTTGTTATAAATTTTAATATTTAAAAATCAAAATTTGATCAATCAATTTTTTCTCTCTAAAATCAATTTTAATTGTCTTAAATCTGATAACTTTCTTTTTCAGTGTACTATGTTTCTTTATAATAGAAATGTTATAAAAACACTGTTATCGCTTATATTTGTAATTTATAACAAGCAAATCAGAAAAAATATGACACTGAATAGAAGATATATACCACATATTTCCTTTTTATTTCGGGTATTTTTCTATAAAGACCTTTTGGAAAGTTCACCATTTTTCGAGTGAAATAGTTGTTATCGTACTCTATCTGAAATGGAAAATAAAAAATAAATAAATAAGAAATTCAGTTAATTCAATTAACATAAAACGTGATGTTTTAAAATACAACTAAAGTAATATATTTCCCCTAGTACTCGTGCAGTACCAGGGAAAATCTAATATACTGTAATCTAATACACTCTAATTTACACAAATTTCTTTTACACATTCTTATACAAACTCACGTAATTTGCATTAAAACAGTTACCACCGGATTTTGCATTGTAAATAACGAAACACAAATTTATTCCTTAACAAAATATTGAACTGAAACTTTAGCGAAAATAAATAATTTATATTTACTAATAATAAATTAACTTTCTTTCAGAAAGTAAGTAAGGTGGTAATAAGGGATCCCTCTGTTTCTTCGGTGTTTACTGCAACACATCGCGTTAAAGGTGCACTATGAATAAAGAAGCAAAAATACTCAAAAATGAGTAAAATCGTATCAAATTTGAGTATGTCACATACTCAACATAGCTCCGAAGCAAACATGCTCAAATTTGAAAATCCCATGTACTCATCATCAACATGCTCAAAAAATGGCATAGACCACCGTGAATCTCAATACCCCAACCATAGATTCTCATTGATGTATTCTTCCGCCAACCAGTATGAAATCACCGCGAAATATAGTTCTGGAGATTTGAGAGAATAAATTTTGTGTTCACACTTTATGTTTAATTCGGTAGAAATTCTACTAACGAACTTCTTTTAGTCCAGCATATTTATTATAAATTACGAAGTGAACAGATATTAATTTGGAAAAGTGCGATATTTCATAAATAAGTCAAGCTTTCTTAATTTTATTTATTTATTTATTTTATTTATTTATTTATTTATTTTTAAACAAAATTACTCATTTCGAAATGAGTATGTCATTTTACTCATTTTTGAGCAATTAATTTTTAAGATTGTGCGAAAAAGCATGAGTTTTGACAGTTAAAAATTTTATGGAATTCATCATTGACGATCTTTCTGAAGGGATCTTCGACAATAGTTATGCGAGTTTTGGAGAAAATCTTTGAAAACTTTGAACGGCTATGTCGACGAGCACAATCTGCGTTCGAACATGGCACATTCATACTACCCACTTCTCAACAGAATTTTAAGGTGATCTCGGGGATTTATTGATGAGAATTAGCTGTATCATTTTTGGTGTAGTGTAAGTAGATCTTGCACACACACACACAAGTTTTTAACATACATGCAGTAATTTATATAGATCTATCATCTTCAAGCAAAAATTTTTAATACCCAAAAAACAGTTTTGGCATCAGCCATTAGGAAGTATGAAACTTGGCAATAGTAGTAGTTGATGAATTTTGAAAATGCCGAAATCTTGCGTGGCTTACAATTATTCTAATAAATATATGAAAGGAAATGGGATAAGTTTTCATCAGTTAGTTATATTTGCCTAATTTATGAAAAATATAATTTTTATAATCAGTTGCTTTGTTATTATTATAAAATAAATACTGTTTTTATATTTAATGGAATAATTTTTTTTAGTTTTAATATTTTTTAATATTTTATATTATTAAGCAATATGGAATTTTCAAAAAAAAAATAAATAAATAAATAAATAAATAAATAAATAAATAAAATAAATAAATAAATAAATAAATAATAATAATAATAATAATAATAATAATAATTTTAGTTAGCACCGTAAAGCCCGCTAGTTTTAATATATAAAAAAGTTTGAATATTAACTAAGTTAATAGATATTGTAAAGAAAAAAAAAAAATGAAAAATTAATTTGAAACTGTATTTGAAGTTTTTCCTTCACCTTTAGTAATTAAATTATTCATAAATTTTATTTGCAAAATTATCCATGTGTATTCACTTGGGGAAAGACAGCCATTAGAGAGTAAAATGGCCATTTTTCACCGAATGAAAAATAATCATACTTTCCCCTGCGATGATCAATATATGCCTTATTACTATATCTATGGTTTTTAAATACATTATATTGCAGTCTATAAATGATATCGCGTTTTCAAATAGCATTTAATTCAGTAATTTTTTACTACTAAAAATTCGATCATTTTATGTGTTTTTTGTTAGAAAGTGTTCTGGTATAAAAGTTATTATGCAGAAACAATTTTAAGGATTATTATTGATTTATGTAGTTTTGAATAAGAATTTCATTTAATACTAATTAATTTATATATATTTTTCTCGACTCGCTGAACATTAATTTATTTAAGACATTAAACACCAAAGCTCCCATCTACGGGAACATTTGATTAAAAATTTTCTTTTGTCTACAAGTAAGATAAATATATATATTTATTTTTGTCATTGAATATTGAAGGGACTGGATTTGTTGGTAATTTTTTCAAAAAGTTTGTAATGCAAATTCTATTTATTATTATTATTATTATTATTCAAACAAAATTGCTTGTTTTCACTGCATAAGGAAAAAAAAAAAAAAAAAAAAAAAAATCACCAAAAATAACTCATTCAAGTGCAAAGTTTTAAAACATTGAATATGAAAGAAAACCTTTTTTTCTTAAATCATAATAAACAGGGATCAAGATAACTAATTTAAAAGGGTTTTGCAGTTTATCTACATTCTACCCCCATTAGGTGCTAATTCTCCTATTTCGGAACCACATCATATCTTCGAACAAAATAAAATTATTTTAATTATTTAAACTACACGTGATTATAGTAGACGCACATTGAAAAACAGAACATACGAAAATTCAAATTTTTTTCTGTAGGATTCAAATAGTGACGTTTAATGGATTAATTAACCGTCAATTATTTAAAGAAAAATAAGTCGTTATAAATAAATAAAAAAGAAATTTATAATAAGGCATTTCAGTATTTTCCCCCATATAGTATGTTGTTTAGTTTAACATTATTGCACTTCAAATAATTTGAGACCATAAACCATAATGATAAAAAAATTTTCTTTGTGTCCTAGTAAAAAAAACAAAAATCTATAAGTGCTAGATTCACTAAAATCCGTACAGTTCTTGTTACGGTAACCTATAACATACATGCCAACTTTCATCTCATTCGAACAAAGCGTTTAGACGCTATCGTGTTCTCTCACAAACATACACATATCACCGTAAAAATAGTGAAAATGAACTAGAGGAACCTCAAAATATACAGAAACAAAAAATTTCATTGTCGAATTTTTGTCTTGGATTACAATACTTTCCTTATAGGAACTAAAACAAAAAAAAAAAGTATTCCATTAAATATAAAAACAGTATTTATTTTATAATAAAAACAAAGCAACTGATTATAAAAATTATATTTTTCATAAATTAGAAAAATATAACTTACTGATGAAAACTTATCCCATTTTCTTTCATATATTTATTAGAATAATTATAAGCCACGCAATATTTCAGCATTTTCAAAATTCATCAACTTTCTATTCCATTACTATTGCCGAGTTTCATACATATTATACATATGTATGTTCGGAAAGTAAAATATTGAATGAAACATTTTTTTTTTTTTTTTTCTGGTATGCTGTGCCTCAACAAAAAATTTGCTGCCAGAACCCATATTATTTTGGTGTTTTAACCAAATAGTTCTGTTGATTCAACCAATATTTGTTTAAACCAACAAAATTTATTTCGTTCGTTTAAGGGTTACATGGGTTTTGAAAAGTAAAAAAAAAAAAAGCACAGATTCTCTTTCTCTCTCTCTCTCTCTCTTTTTTTTTTTTTTTTTTTTTTTTTTTTTTAATATAATACATAAAATTTTTATTTAAAATTTTGAACTATATCAAAGAGAAACATTTAAGCAATATTTTATAAAATTTTCACCAAAAAATTTGGAAAATTTAGCCGGTGAGTTTTGGTTTCCGGAGTTCTGTTTCGAACAAGTGTGCAAAATTTCAATAACATAGGTGCATTACAGTCGTTTGCAAAAGTTTAAGATCAGTAGCCGATTTTCAGTATTTTATCACATTGCATCATTTGCACAGATTATTGCGTCATCTCATGCGATGATTGCATCAGACCCATTCTACTGCTATAAATAAAGGTTCCTGGAACGTTTATCGCCATTTGTTTATTGGATTTTGTCGTAGACAGTGCTGTTTTGTAATTATTGTAATGGGTAAGAAACCTTCAATTACTGTTACAAAAAGGTCAGAAATATTGACCCTGCATAAAACTGGATTTTCTGAGTGTTAAATAAGTTCGAGGGTAAATGTGAGCAAGACAGCTGTGCATCAAGCTATCAGTAAATTTACTAGTGGATCTGCAGATCAGGAGCCTCAACGTCCTATTTACATCAGACATTATTCAATAGGTCATTTTTATATATTCCTTGTTATATAATCGTATATATTGATTCGATCGACTTGTTACCATAATCAGATACATTCCTGAGGGGGGCTGCCGCCCCCCTCAACCACCGCTGTATCTCTATTTGTATATCTTTTAGAGTGTTACGGAATTGTAAATAATTGCATTTATTTTTGTATAAATTCTTTCAAAGAGGTTTAGTAAAGTTAATAAAATGCTAACTTTGTGCATTTCTAGTCGTTTTAGTGTTAAAATAGCCTAATTTTCCCTTAAAAACACTTAAAAAACCTCCAATAAGGGAAGAAATTGATTTGGCGCCAAATTTGGCGATTGTTTCCCTCCTTGGCGATTTTTTTGGCGACCTTGGCGAGAAAATCCTTATTAGGGATATACCAAATATGGAAGCTCTAATCTCATTATGAGATACGAGAATTTTCCAGAACACTCTGTGTTCGATAGAAAAGTATAAAAGGAGCATTTTTTCGCCAAGGTGGTCAGTCTCAGATCTGTGTCAGTTTCGTCAAATGCTTGCTTTGCTTTGAGCCACTTTAGATGAGACTTTCTTTATGCGTTCTTGCTGAACAGTTTGTACTGTTGTTTTGCTGTTAACGGCTGTTGTTTAAGCTGTGTTTACTGGTTGAATTGAAGCTGATACTTGGTTTATAGACCTGTATAATTCTGGAACTTTCTGCGAATACATCACTGAATTTTTCCAAGTTTCGCCTTTCATTTTCGGACAACTTACGAACCCACAAGTACGCAACAATATGTATTCTTAATAAACGACGGTCTTGTATTATTTCCCTGAAATTCATAAATACCAAATTTCATACAAAAAAAATTACATAGCATATCGGAAAAATTTTGCGTAACCTTTAAACTAATTTCCAATTCTATGCCCACAGTTATCAACAGGAAAACATGCTTTTAAAATTCTAAAAAAATTTCATTATATTCGATGGGGTGTAACCATATTAAAATAAACTTTTAAGAAATATCGACTATAGACCGTAATAGTACGAAATTATTTTATGTATCCCGGAAAAGTAGCCACAGTCATTATAAACGCCAATAATAAGAATAAACCTAATTAATTATAACTCATTAATTTTTCAAACTAATTTGACATCATTTTGATGATTACAGTACATACTCGGAATTAATTTATGTGGTCCCATAAATTATTTAGTCTATACATAACCTTTTTTAAGGGTAAACATAATTTTAAGCATCTTTATAATGTATGTTAATTTTATTAAGTTCAATTTAGCTTTAACGCATTAAAGTGCGCGCTTAAATAAAAGTTTGTCCATAGGCTCTAATATTACGAAATTCTTTCTGGTGTCTCTGTAAACAAACCATAAACATCGTATACACCAGTATAAACTATTCAGCTTATTTTGCGTTTAAAATTAATAATTGTTCCAAATTTAACATCGTTTGGATAACTACGTGACATTGTCAGAACACTTTTGTAAGGTCCTGCATATTAATTAAAAAGCTTAAGAGCACATATTTTCTTCAAACAACATAAGTTTAAGCATCTTACTCACGTACGCTAGTTTAATTTTCTTGATTGCAAAGTAATGTTGTTAAAATGCGTTTAAACGAAATTCACCCCATATGCCGTAATGTTAAGTATTTTTGCGTGTCCCTGTACACAGTTTATAAACAATGAAGCAATAAAAATTATACAGCTACTTATATGCAAAACTGGAACGTGTGCGCCAATTTGCAAGTCAATCGAAGGACTTTTGCGGCCGCTATTGCGGTACATACAAATTCTTCCCATAGCCCGTAATGATAGAAAAACTTTGGCGTGTCCCTGTACACGAACTACAAATGGAATACACACCCAAAACTATACAGCTAATTTCGTGGGGATCATGGACATGTGTACCAAATTTCAAGTCAATAGCGTGATATTTGCGGCCGCTATCGCACGGCAGACAGACAGACGGACAGATGGAACACAAAATCCTTTTGAGTCTCAACAGAGGGCCTTCACTGACGTTTCGGCAAAAATTGGAAGTCAATAGCTTGATTTATCCGGTGGCTATCGCGGCACATACAGATTCTTCCCATAGGCCGTAATGCTAGAAAAACTTTGGCGTGTCCCTGTACACGAACTACAAATGGAATACACACCTAAAACTATACAGCTAATTCCGTTGGGCTCATGAATATGTGTACCAAATTGCAAGTCAATAGCGTGATTTTTGTGGTCGCTATCGCGATACATACGAATTATTCTCTTAGGCCGTAAGGATAAGAAAAACTTTGGCGTGTCCCTGTATACGAACTACAAATGGAATATATACCAAAAACTATACAACTGATTACGTTGGGCTCATGAACATGTGTACCAAATTTCAAGTCAATAGCTCTATTTTTGCGGCCGCTACCGTGATACATACAAATTCCTCCCATAAGCCGTAATGATAAGAAAAACTTTGGCGTGTCCCTGTATACGAACTACAAATGGAATACATACCAAAAACTATACAGCTAATTTCGTGGGGCTCATGAACATGTGTACCAAATTTCAAGTCAATAGCGCTTTTTTTGCGACCGCTATCGCGATACGTACAAATTCCTCCCATAGGCCGTAATGATAAGAAAAACTTTGGCGTGTCCCTGTATACGAACTACAAATGGAATACATACCAAAAACTATACAGCTAATTTCGTGGGGCTCATGAACATGTGTACCAAATTTCAAGTCAATAGCGCTAATTTTGCGGCCGCTATCGCGCGACAGACAGACAGACAGACGGACAGACAGACAGACACAGCCCAAAACCGTTTTGAGTCTCAATGTAGGGCCTCCACTGACGTTTCGGCAAAAATTTCGGGAAAATTTGTGGATCTTAAGAGAAGCGGTCGCCCTAGAAAAACGAGTGCACGTGATGATCATGTGATAAGAAAGATGGTCGTACGAGATCCAAGAACCTCCTGCAACATGATTAGACATTCTCTGGCTGCAAAAGGGACCAATGTCAGTTTGAGTACTATTTCAAGACGTTTGGCCAAAGATTTTGGTTTATCATACCATAAACCTGCAAGGAAACCTCAACTTACTCCAAGTATGAAAAAGAAACGACTGATTTTCCCCATACAATATCAGAATTGGACAGTACAGTAGTGGAGTAGGGTCTTATTTTCGGATGAGTCAAGTGTGCCGCAATTTTTTGCACGTGCTACAAGTGTTCGCCGCCAAGGGGTAAAAGATATGATGAGAGATATACGATTCAAACTGTGAAACCTCCTCCAAGCCAAATGATATAGGGGGCAATGCCTATGTCCGGTACTGCTAGTCTGTATTTTGTGCCACCTGATACCACTATGAACGGAAAGTGGTACCTTAATTTGTTACGTGAGAAGTTGAAGCTTTACATGCATGTTCATAAATGTTCATTTTCATGCATGATGGGGTACTGTGTTGTGTCACAGGGTGAAGACTGTCAAGAAGGGCACACTGTCTAAGAGCACAGAAAATCAGTGCTTGACTGGCCAGGTAATAGCCCAGACTTGAATGTCGCCGAAAAGCAATCATCCACTGCTACAACACTTGTTTAAGCAATAAAGCATGTCTGGTGCACAGACATTTCTACAGCTTACTGCAAGTCTCTTATTTGTAGCATGCCTAAGAGGATGCACACAAGTTATTAAAAACAAAGGAGGTCCTACAGTCGGTAACAAAAGTGTCCGAACACTAGCAAAAATTCCTATGTAAAAAGGGTACGCTTAATACAGTTTTGTTAAATAAATCCTTGTCGAAACCTGTTCTCAGTCAGTCTAAGAACAGATTTCGACAAGGATTTATTTAACAAAACAGTATATTAAGTGTACTTTTTTTACATAGGAATTTTTGCTAGTGTTCTGACACTTTTGTTACCGACTGCACAAAATACTGACTTTAATTACAGTAAATAACCATGTACAGTCTATTTTGTTCTTTTGTAAAATACGTATGTTATTTTTTCAGAATGCCATTAAACCTGATTTTTCTATGGGTGATCTTAAACTTTTATAAATGACTGTAGTTGTTGAGAAATCGCGTCCACCGCTTTTTTGATGGGTCTCCAAGAACCAGGACCCACCAGCTGAATTTTCCAATTTTTTTTTCTTTTTTAATGAAAATTTTATAAAAATTGTTTAAATATTGGTCTTTGATATGCTTAAAAATTTAAATAAAAACTTTTATTCATTATATTAAAAAAAAATAAATAAATAAATAAATTATACAGACACGACATTATTTCATTATTTAAAACAGGAAAATCTGACATTGACAGATTTTAATTTAGTGCCAGAGGCCTACTTCTAAACTTGTTAATATCGACAAATTCTTCTTTAGTTAATTCGTGACGATCTAAATTTCATGATAAAGTTTTCATTAAATCAAACCAACGTGTTTCAGCTGCAGATACTGTAACAAATAACGTTGGAAGTCCAAACTGTCTTATAGCCGCAAAACAACGTTTTTTCTCTTTTTCCCAATGAGGGGGAGGTGTGCCTTGGGGGGGGACTCATGTCAAAGGTATGCCTTGGGGGGGGACTCATGTCAAAGTTGTACCTTGGGGGGGGACTCATGTCAAAGTTGGGCCTTGGGGGGACTCATGTCAAAGTTGGGCCTGGGGGGGGACTCATGTCAAAGTTGGGCCTTGGGGGGACTCATGTCAAAGTTGTACCTTGGGGGGGACTCATGTCAAAGTTGGGCCTGGGGGGGGACTCATGTCAAAGTTGGGCCTTGGGGGACTTCATTCAATAAATCCCCATTCAATAAACCGACTGAAATAGGCCCTTAGCACTATTAAGAGTGACGTATAAAAATTCGACAACTGTACCGACTGAAATAGGCCTCTAGCACTAAAAAAAAAAAAAAAAAAAAAATTGGCATGTTGCGGCCACCACATGACTTTCTTCTATACTTCTTATACAAATTCACTCAGTAAATATAATTTGTTACAATTATTATTTATTAAAATTATCTTCCATGATGAATGCTGGCGATTTCTATCCTAGAGAAGTAATATAACACTAAATATACAAAGACTAACATCTTAAAAAAATGCGATTTTTTTTTTTTTTTTGTTAAAAATGAAAAAAAAAATCGATAACTTTATTTTAAAATATCGCAGATCGATGGTTCAGTCATTCGCTTTAAAGGTATTGACGAGTTCTTTTGAAAGATACACATAATGGAAATGTGCCTCTCTCGTGGGGAGGGGGGGGGCATCCCCCCAGGAGGTAAAGCAATACTCTGCTACAAATACAAAAAAAAAAAAAAAAAAAAAAAAAATCCCAGTTGGTTATCACTATTATAAATAATTCTTTTTAGTTTCATAATGATTATTAAAAATTAATTCTCTTTACGTACATTTATACGAAATTTTGTAGTCTTATACCACCATGTTAAGAATTTTAAAAAAGCAGGAAGGCAACGCAACCTGTTGGAGGATTTTCACCAAAAGTAGATAGGCACTAATTTTTGTCAAGGTACAACTATATATCAAATTTTATGAAATTCTCTGCAGTAGTTCCTGAGATACAGTTGTTACAAACTTTTGTCACACAGACAGACATGCATTTTCTTAAAATGAACAAATCGCGTTCTAGAGCTCTCGAAACGTGTAAATCCGTCAAAAACCCGACGTCAAAAAATTTTACGAATCCAATACCTTCGTCTATTGAATATAGAAGAAGGTAAAAAGTTAGAGAGGGAGATAAAAAATAAGCCTTTTTTTAAGCCTCCGTAATCCATGCAACCCCTTAAGCAAATAATTTTGATTCAACACATCCCTCGCTTAGTGGGTGTTTACACATAAATTATTGACATAGCTGTGGAACTATCCAGTGAAAATCATTCTACATTTAACCATATTTTTTCGGTTAATAGAAGCAAATTGATTTTGGTTAACTGAAGAAAATTACCTTTAAAATCTAAAAAAATCAGTCAACAAAATAAACTTATTTTATTTCAACAAAACAAATTTTTCTGTAAGTAGCAATCGCAATTTTTAATCAAAGCTAAGACAACTGCACGCTTCTAAACAAAAGACAACCTTGGTTAAATTAAAAAAAAAAAACATGGCAACCAGAAAAGGAATTTGAAAATCGTCAATTAGCGCCATTTTATTCCATAAATTGACATAATTAAATCAGCTCAAAGCCCCAATTGAGGATGGGAACTATCTCTTAATTCATCTTATCCCATGCTTCATTCAAGGATAACTGACCGCACATTTTTCACTCTCCTTCCTTTCATCTTAAAAGAAACTCTGTATTTTGAAGTTTGTTTCTCCTTTCCCATTTCCTCAGCCGAGCACAAAGAGTTAGTTCTTCCAGTGGAATTGAAGTTATAGGAAGAATGAATGAAGTAGCTTGTTTTTCGTCGGCTACCGAATGTTTTTTCCCTTTTCAAAAAAAATATGCTCTGACCTTAGAATTCCAAATTTTATTAGAGGTCATTGGCCATAAGTCATTACAGTTTTAAAGCAGAGAAATTCGAGATTGAAAAATCATGCTGTTAAAGAAATATGAATTATTAAATGAAACAGCCTTCAGTATTATTTATTTACTTTATGCATTTTTTAACTTAGCAGTGATTTATAATAACATCCTGTGATGTTCGAAAAAGAAAGTCTGGAGTAATTCCATTCAACTTTCAGAACAATAAGTAATAAACGGTTCTGTAAATAAATTGAAGTAAGATAAGTAGTTTAATAAGCAAAAGTGAAAAATATAATAGGGGGTTTGAGAATTTTTTTCCATTGTTTAATTTTACGCTACTGCATTTCCTATAATTTTAGCCAATAGATCCTAACGGTATAAAACTTATCTTTGGTTCCCTGTAAAAAAACTATAAATGCTAGATTCACCAAACTCTATAAACTTCGTGCGACGGTGGTTTATAACATGTGTTAAGTTTTTAGTTGGTAGTGTATAATAATTTCCTGTAACAGTCGTGAAGATGAATATAAGAAGCGTTATGACAAGCAGATAACTCAGGAGCGCGAAATCTTTCGTTAAATTATTTATTGGAGTCCTATATCATCGTTTTTCTTGCAAATTCAATAACAAAGAAATTCTGAATTAATTCACAGTACAAATATCTTCTCGAAAACATCAAGATAAAAGATTATTATTACGAATAAATGGATGAATGGATACGGGGAGTTTCAGAGAGAACGCACAGCTTCTTACTTATCCAAAAGCAGCGGCAAAAGTGATGAAAGTTTGGCTCATTTACTTCGCATCAAAACCACAAGATATATCGCCAGACTTCATTCTGACAAACAACTGACCAAAACCCACTTTTTCAGTTGTGTATAAATCAGTATATCTTTTAAAAATATATTGGCGATTCTTTCCTTAGTCAAAAAAATTGTTATCAATTTGTGAGAAGATTCGAAATGTATGTTAGAAACTCAACCACAAAAATTTAGGGTTAAAGCCTTGTACTTAGTCTTTAGCCGATACAAAGTACATAATTTCTATTTAAAGAGCGGATGCATGTGTTCTATGATTAAAAGTAACACATCAGGAAATATTTTATTTTATTTAACTTTACTGAGATGAAAAGATTTGCCCTTCACAGAATATTATGCGAGCGAAACCACATCTCTTACTTTTATTTTTATTTATTGAAAGAAACAGAGAGAGAATGACTTTGATATTTTACAAGAAGAGAAACCGCAGATTTTAGATCACTTTTATAAAGATAGAAAATGAATTGGAAGATAATTAAATTTTGAAATTTAATATATAATTTAGAATATGTGATTTTCGATATCACAGCATGTGTATAAATTTTTAGTTCAGACGAATAAGGCGTTTAGATGCAATTGCACTTTGAAGAATTTGGCCCCATAGGCCATAACGACAAAGAATTTTTCTTTGTGTCCCTGTAAAAAGTAGTATGCTGGGGGCCACCACAAGACTTTCTCCTATATTTTCCTATACAAATTTACTAAGGGCAAATAATTTATTAAAATTATCTAACATGATGAATGGAAATGATTTTCATCTTAGAGAAAACTAGCACTAAATATCCAAAGAAAGTAAGTTTTAGTGTCTATAAATACCACTTTAAAAAATGCGTTTTTATAATTATTATCTCACATATTAAGTTTTGTACAGATATATGCCATACAAGTTGAGGCATAGCCTTCCCGTTATCGAAGAGATTAATATAGCAGCGCCATCTATTGGCCTATAAGCATCCAAATTTGAATCAGCATAATATCTCATAAAGACCTTCTCACATATCAAGTTTGTTTGATAATGCACAATAGAACCTGAGATATAGCTCTTCATTAAATTGCAGAAATCGCTGTGTAGCAGCGCCAACTGTTTAGCAGTTGACAGATACTAATTTATGTCAAGATGCATCTAAATATAAATGTATATGAAATTCTGTGCAGTATAGTCTCGAGAAGACTATACTGCATCCTTAAATTTCGGAAATAGCTGTATAGCAGCGCCACCTGTTGGCTGATAAGCATTCAAATTGAATCAGCACAATGTCTCATAATGACCTTCTTACATATCAAGCTTGTTTGATTATACGCAATACAACCTGAGATATAGCCTTCCCTTAAATTACAGAAATCGCTCTATAGCAGCGTCACCTGTTGAGCAGTTTACACTAAAAGTTGATAGGCACAAATTTAGGTCAAGTTGCATCTACATATAAATTTATATACAATTCAGAGCAGTAGTTCCGGAGATACAGTTGCCACAAAATTTTTGTCACACACACACAGAGACAGACGGGCAGCCAGACATTTTTTTAAAAGGGTAAATTTGTGTTCTAGATTTCTCATAATGTATAAATCCGTCGAAAACCGAAAGTCGAAAATTTTTACAAATCCAAAACTTTCTTCTATTGAATATAGAAGAAAGTAAAAAACCATAAATGCTAGATTCACCAAACTGTATACACTTCGTACGATGGTGGTTTATAACATGTGTATAAATTTTTAGTTCAGGCGAATAAAACGTTTAGACGCTATCGCACTTTGAAAACTTTGGCCCCATAAGCCATAATGATAAAGAATTTTCTTTGTGTCCCTGTAAAAAAAACTATAAGTGTTACATTCACCAAAATCAACAAGGTGCGTTCTATGGTGACATACAACATATCTATCAACTTTCACCTCATTCGAACAAGGCGTTTAGGCGCTATAGTGTGCATTCCCATACATGCACACACACACATACATACATCATCGTAAAAATAGCAAAAGTGAACTCAGGGGACCTGAAAACGTATAGAAATACCAAAATCTTAAAGTCAGATTTTTGACATGATTACAATACTTTCCTTACATGTCCGTTTGTGTGTGGTTTTAGATTTTGTGGACAATGTGCAATCAACGGAATTTCACAAACCAATGAACGTAATTAAACCAAAATTAATGTTTAATTGAACCGTGACTGAAATTGGTACTGATTACATTCGGGTAATCCCTCAACAGGTAGCGCTTTCATTCCGTGTTTTCATAATTTTTAATATAACAGTATAAGACAAACATTCGTATAAATATATGCAATACATTTTAACTAATTGCTGTGAAATTAAATATACATACGCATATTTGTTTATAATAGTAATAGTTAACCAGAAAAAAGTTATATGTAGGAGCATTGCTTCCCTCCTAAGAGAGGGGGGGGGGGGGGGGGGGAGAAAAGCGCCCCTCCCCCCGAAGGGTGTAAATTTTTAATATGAGTATTTTTCAAAAGAATGTCTCAATACCTATAAAACGAATGATTAAATCATACATCTGTGATTATTTAAAACAGAAATTTTTTTCAATCCATTTCTTTTTCATAGAAAATGGTATTTTTTTAGATATCTTCTGTAGGGCACAAAATTGACTTTAATAAATAAATTGTACTGAGTGAATTTGTACAGGAAAACATAGAAGAAAGTCTCGTAATGCTCACAACATACTAATTCTAATTTACATTTGTCCGAAAAATAATGAGGTTATTCAGATTGTCGATGCGATTCCGTTCTCCCCATCTCCTGCCGAGTTATTCTTTCTTACCAAAATCTGTAAGTTGCGCCCAATTGAAAGTTATCTCGCATCACAAAGCATCCCGACACTTTAAAAATGCCTCTGTGATCAGGAAGCCATGACTCTTTCGTTACGCTCCCACTATTTTATGAACGACAAGCGTAACTTGGCCTTTGGCATTTCGAAAGAAGAAAAAAATCTTTCCAAATCAAATTCAGAAGTATTATAGGGCATTTCTTTTCGTCTCTTTCCAGGAAATAAAGGCAACTGCCCCCTTTTATCATCACCATGATCTCTGTTTTTCTTTATATGAATATTATTCAGACAATCCTGGTCTATAAACAGCCGTTGACTCGAAGCGGGAGAACCATTCCCTCAATAGAGAATCAAAAATGTGATGGCATGTCTCCGAACTACCCTAAGGGGTAAGTCTCAGATCGTCGCCAATTTTCCACATAGCACTGGGGCGACGTAAAACCCAGTCAACTCACCCAACCCCGCTGACTAGCCCCTTAGTCATAATTCAGAGAAAGGTACTTCCAATTGTAACTAGTATGTTGTGGCCACCACAAGACTTTCTTCTATATTTTCCTATACAAATTCACTCAGTAACAAAAAAAAAAAAAAAAAAAAAAAAAAGTTTTTTTTTCGTAAAAAGTAAAAAAAAATCGATAACTTTGTTTTAAATTATCACAGATTTATAGTTCAACCATTCGTTTTAAAGGTATTGACGAGACCTTTCGAAAGATACCCATCTTGAAAATTTACTCCCCTCAAGGGGGTACTTCACGGGGGGGCTGGGGAGGCTCCTACACATACAATTTTTTTTTCCCATTTGACTATCTCTATTATAAATAATTCTTGTAAATTTTATAATGATTACTAAAAAATAATTCTCTTTATGCACATTTATACAAAATTTTGTCCTATACCACCATGTTAAAAATGTAGAAAAAGCGGGATTGCAACGCAACCTGTAAGACAATATTTACCAAAAGTTGATAGGCACTAATTTATGTCAAGGTGCAACTACATACCAATTTGTATGAAATTCTGTGCAGTAGTTCCTGCAATACAATTGCCACAAAGTTTTGTCACACAGACTGACAGACAGACAGACATTTTCTAAAAATGGTTAAATCATGTTCTACAGCTCTCAAAACGTGTAAATCCATCAAAAATCCGAGGTCCAAAATTTTTGCAAATCCAATACTGCCTTCTATTGAATATAGAAGAAAGTAATAAAAATCTGTACTTATGTCCAAAATTAAGTTCGCTCTGTTTTCTCGTTTGTATTTTATGAGCATAATTTTCAAAGAAATCAACACATGAACATTGTATTTAGATGAAATATTCATTAACAAATCATTAATATAACTTTATACTAATGAATCTACAGATCAGAAGCCTCAAAATCCCATTTCTATTATTTATAACCGAACAAATAATTTTTATTTTAGCACGTTGTTATTAACTCGCTTTCTTGTTTGTCCAGTACAAATCTTGCAATTACTTTTTAACTAACTTCCCAACTATCTAGACATTTGAAACTTTTAGAATAGCTCAGAACACGATGACAATACATTTTTTCAATACTTTTAGTCAACTGCTTCAGGTCCCTACTGCCTTCGGCAGTGTTTATATGATTCAACAGAATTTTTTTTTTTTTACTAACTTCTCGACTAGCTAGACATTTGAAGCTTTTAGAATAGCTCAGAACACGATGACAACGCATTCTTTTAATACTTTTATTCAATTAATAAATGTTTGAAAATTTCTTATAATTTCTTTCTTTATTACGGATTTGATCATTTTCTTTCAAGTTCATGGAATAATTCATCAAAAAAGTTTTTAAAACGTATTTATTAATACATAGAATTGTTAAGTTTATATGATTCAACAGAAAATTTAAAAACGTGGTATATAAAAAGTTGAGATTATTTTCCATTATTATCTTGAGATTATTTTCCATATTATTTCATATTATTACATAGCTATTACATTTATCTGTCTATATATGTATAATATGTATCTATATTTCTTGAAATGAGTATTACAACCTAAAATGCGTATTCGGTAATTAGTATGCTTCATACACAATTTATCGGAAATATTTTATGTAGCTCTGTAAACAATTAAATTAAATGTACACACACACTTTTCTACAAAAAACATGATTTTAAACATTCTAATAGCGAACGTTAAGTTAATTTCCTTACGCTGGATAGAGTCTAATCGTGTTAAAATGCACTTAAAGATTAAATTAAATCTATACACACCATTTTCAATAGAAACCATGCTTTTAAATATTCTAATATGTTAAGTTAATTTCATTACACTGCATAGACACTAATGGTGCGAGATTCTTTTGAGCGTCCCTGTACAGGAACCACAAACACTACACACATCAAAAAACCTATTCTGCAAAGTACTTGTACTAAATTTGATGTCAGTTAAATGATTGCATAAAGTATCACTATCAGAATTATTTTGTGCAGCCCTGTGCAATAATTACTAATTCTATGCCTACCATTATCTACAGAAAACTATGCTTTAAATTTTTTTTTTTTTTAAATGCATGATAATTTTATTTTGGTGAATGGAGTGAAACCACGTTAAAATGCTCATAAATAAATATCTGTCCTTAGGCTGTAATGGTGTAAAATTTTCCTGTAATAGAGTCAGAAATATTAAAGGCACCAATAAAAACCATCCAAGTTTATATGCTTTATGGAGTTTAGCTTATATACCAAATTTGACACTATTTGAATCATTACATAATGTTATTGGAACTAGTTTGCGTGGTCCAGTAGATTATTTATTAAGTTAATGCACATCTTTTTCTAAAAAAAAAAAAAAAAAAAAAAAAAAAAAGCTTTAAAGCATCTAAATAATGTACGTCAATTTCATTATGCTTAATGCAGTGTAAGGATGTCGAATTCCTTTAAACAAAATTCTGTCCATAGACCGTAATGATAAGAAGTACTTTGGTTTGTCCCTGTACAAATACCATAAATAATGTATACACCAAAATATATATACAACTGATTCTGTATGACATATAAACATATGTTTCAATCTGGAAGTCAATCGGGTAATTTTTGCGGTCACCACCGCAGTAAAAACGAATTCTATCCATAAGACGTAATGATATGAAAAACTTTGTTGTGTCCCTGTACACGAACTACGAACAGAATACACCCAGAAATATACAGCTGATATTTCGTGTGACTGATGAACATGAGTACCAATTTTCAGGTCAATCGGGTAATTTTTGCGGTCACTATCGCGGTACAGACACACAGACAAAACCCCAAGACGTTTCGGCAATAACTTTTAACTAAGTAATAGTTTTAATTCAATTTTTCTCAATAATATGCTTTAGATGACATAAAAAATTTTAAAGATTTTAGAAAGGAAAAACTAAATTAGAAACTGTGTTAAAGACATAATTTCAGATGGGTGAAGCGACTCCCTAAAGTTAAATTAAAATCTTATTTTTACTTTCTTTTATATGTATATATAGAGAAAGTATTGTATACGTGAAAATTTTCGAACTCCAGTTTTCGATGGATTTACACTTTTTGGGATGTCCTGAACATGATTTGACTGTTTTTAGAAAATGTCTGTCTGTCAGTCTCTGTGTGTGTATCACAAATTTTGTGGACGCTGTAACTCACGAACCAATGAACGAAATTTAGCCAACCTTAGTATTTAATTGAACCTTGACATAAACATGGTGCTGATTGCATTTGTAGAACAGTTGCTCAAAAGGTGGCGCTGTGATCGCATTTTTTTCTAAATTTTTAACATGGCAGTATAGAACAAAATTTCGTATAAATATATATAATGAGAGTTATTTTAAACGTGTGATCCCCCCCTAGGGGGGGGGGAGTAAATTTTCAATATGGGTGTCTTTCGAAAGATCTCGTCAATACCTTTAAAATGAATGGTTGAACTACAGATCTGTGATAATTTAAAACAAAGTTACAGATTTTTTTATCTTTTAACCAAAAAAAAAAAAAAAAAAAAAAACTTAGAAAAAAAGAATCGTACTTTTTTTTTTATATATTGGCAAAAAGTTGACTTTCTTTCGCCATTTAGCGATATAATTCTGTTAGATAAAAATCATCAGTATTTATAATGGAAAATAATTTAATAATTTAATAAATATTTGTATTCAATGAATTTTGTGTAAAATCATATAGAAGAAAGTCAAATGGTGGCCACATCATACTAGTTATTCTCATATTCACCTTTTGTTCTTCTTCCATAATGGATTCTTTGATAAAATATTTTTATTAATTTGTAAACTATAAACGTCACCAGAATAATAAAAATTCCAATAAGTAATATATTACGAACTTCGTATGAATATGTTTTAAGAAGTTATTCGCACACACACACAAAAAAAGATGGTGTTGCGTATATGTTAAGTCTGATTTACTGCTCTTTAGTCCTAGATCTGCGTGGAATGACCTCCATGAGTGTCTTTTTAAGCAATGCCAGCCCGTATTTACGCGAGAAAACCACGAAAACCACAGAACAGCTAGGTCGATGAGGGCGACCTAGGATCGAAACTGGCACTTCCCATTTTCCAGCTTTGAAAGCAGAACCTCTCCGCCACTGGTGGGCCCATACAAAAAACAATATGTTGTAGCCACCACAAAGCTTTCTTCTATATCATTCTATAATAGCTCAACTTACTATTTAATATCAACGGAATAATTATAGCGTCCCACAGTAAAGATTTTACACGTGGAGTTTGGTGCAGTTTTAATCAACAGATGCTGAGATGTAGTCCTGTAGAAAACCACAGAAAGTGAGTAATAGCAGCACCACTTGTCGGCTTATATACACCCAAATTAAGTTAAAATTCGGTTTCATAAAGGTTATCTCACATAATAAGTTTTTTTTGTCCTTTATATTCCACATAGAAGTTGCGATACAGCCTTCTCGTTCACGGGGAAAACTGCAGCACAGCAGCTTATATCAGCCAATATGCGTTTAAATTAAATCAGCATAATGTATCATAATAGCCCTCTCATATATCAGGTTTTGTGCGATTATATACAATATAATGAGAAATATAGCCTTCCTGTTCAGGGGAAAATTTGCAGCATAGCAGTGCCCCCTATCTGTCGATATGAACCCAAATTGAATCAGCATTAATTCATAATGGCACTCCCACTTATCAAGCATTGTTCAATTATACTCATAGAACCTGAGATACAGCCTTCCTTCAAACGGGAGAAATCACAGTATAACAGCATCCCCTGTTGAGCGATTTGCACCAAAAATTGATAGGCACTAATCTAGGCCAAAGTGCAACTACATATAAACTTATATGAAAGTCAGTGCACTTGTTCTCCCAAGATACATCTGCCACAAAATTTTTGTAACACAATCATACACAGACAGATGCACAGAGAAACATTTACTAAAAATTGTGAAATCGTGTTCTGGACGTCTCAAAACGTGTAAATTTATCGAAAACCGGAAGTCGAAATCATATATCCAGCACTTTTTTCTGTTGAATATAGAAGAAAGTAAAAAAGAAAAAGAAAAGCGGATACAGGAAGAAAAATCTTTTAATCTGGTTGGGGACATGTATATCATCATCACCTATGTCTTTTATTCTAAAATTGTTTACATTTTTAGTTTCTTTCAAATATTACTTTCAAGAAAAATTGAAGTAATATCAGTTTAAAAATTATTGCTTATGTTAAATTTATATGAAATTCGATTAGATATTTGATACTGGAAATCTCATCCAAATTTTATGTTCATTTTCTGAAATTTATGCTCAGAAGAAGGAATCGAGAAAATAGGTTGTGGCTTTTTACTTTCCGAACACTATAGTGAGGAAAGTATTGCAATCATGTCAAAAATCCGAATTCGAGATTTTGATGTTTCTGTACGTTTCGAGGTCCCCTGAGTCCGTTTCCACTATTTTTGCGATGATGTATGCATGTGTATGTGTTTGCATGTGTGAGTGCATGTCTGTGAGTGAACACGCTAGCGTCTAAACACTTCGTTCGAATAAGCTGAAAGTTGGTACGTATACTGTAAGTCACCATTGTGCGAACCCTATAGATTTTGGTGAATCTAGCACTTATAGTTTTTTTACAGGGACACAAAGAATAATTCTTTGCCAAATTTTTAAAAGTGTGATAGCGTCTAAACGCCTTATTAATCTCAGCAAAGAATTTGTACACATGTTATAGGTCACAGTTGCACGAACTATATAGATTTTGGTGAATTTAGCACTTACAGTCTTTTTACAAGGACACAAACAAAAATTCTTTATCATTATGGCCTATGGGACCCAATTTTTAAAAGTGCGATAGCATCTAAACGCCTTATTCAATTGAGCTGAAAATTTATATGAATATTATAAATAACTGTTGCACTAACTATAAGCATTTCTGTGAATCTAGCATTTATAGGTTTTTACAGGGACACAATGAAAAATTCATTATCATTATGATCTTATGGGCTCAAAGTTCAGTAGCGTTAAATAAAACATCTTGTAATATATGGAGAAAAATACTCAAACACTCTATTATGGTTTTCTCTCTTTTGTTTATTTAACAATTCCTCTTTCTTTACTTTATCCAAAAAACTGTTAATTACTCAATGTTCGGAAAGTCGAGTGAAGTCACTCCAGATTTTTTAAATACTGGATACTTCTATATTGTCTTATGAACAATACTATTCCATAGATGCAATCTCGTAAAAATAATGTAATTTAAATGTTGATATGGTTCCTTTCTCCTCACAAAGGAAATCTCTATTACAAAAGTTTGTTCTAAATATAATATATAATAAAGGTCATTCTTGTACGACTCTTATTCACAGAGTTGTGAAACATTAATCCTTTTACTCAAATCGCTTTTCTTCCAGTAAAAACATCTGCTTGAGCGAACCTTTAAGGTGCCTGCCTACCTTTAAAATGCAATTTTCGTTCAAAACTCCGATTTTCTATTTTTGGGTTAGTATTAAAGCCT
Organism: Salticus scenicus; assembly: GCA_963930645.1. Classification (NCBI taxonomy): domain Eukaryota; kingdom Metazoa; phylum Arthropoda; class Arachnida; order Araneae; family Salticidae; genus Salticus; species Salticus scenicus. The sequence continues at coordinate 91,477,128 of OZ005658.1, forward strand.
GACATTTTAGCTTTCTAAATTAGTTTGTATTTTGTTTCTATCTTGCTTAGAACTTGAGTTACAGGCATTTTAATTTAGTCACTCGCCAGTGAAACCGGAAGTGACTGGAAATGACCCGAAAATGTTTGTTTACATAAATGTTTTACTCAATATAAGCATCAAAATTTTTTACTGAATATAAAATGAATTTAAAAAAAGAAATAAAAAGCTTTGAAATAAATGAGGAACTTATTAAAAGTATTTTTTATTTAATTGGTAAAATCTGGTTTTTAAATATGTTTTCTGTTTTTTCTCAAAATGAGATTTTTAACATTTTGCTTTATCCCAAAACATCATAACTACAAAATTTATAAGTGAAACGTTATGAAACTTTGGCAAAATACTCTAGAGGAGTTGTTTTAGAGATTGAACTGCGATAATGAACCTAGCTAAATTATTATTATTATTATTATTATTATTATTATTATTACTTTGTCGATAGAATTTATGAACTGTCATGTATATTCATGATTTTTTCAGCATGTAAAAATGTTATCTTCTCTAAAATATTAAATAACATGGTTATAGTTTTGAGAGTAGTTCACTCCCTTAAGGACCTTTCAATAATCTAAGTAAAATTTACAGAATAAATATATCTTTATTTAAATTTTATGATGTTTTGTAAAAGTGCTATTTTTCACAAATTTTATACATATTTTGAGCCTAAATATCAAAATATTTTTAAATTTGCATATTTTTTTCCCGGTTATTCACTGTTTTTCACTATATTCTATCATATAATGCACATAAATAGGCAATTTTTCAATTATTATAAAAAATCACCTCCGACAGTAGGCAGGCACCTTAATGGACCCTATAAATGTTGAATTTCAAAGTATTGTATTCTGATTTCATTTGCTGCAGTGAATGAACTCATTTTTAAAGTTGTTTTGTACACATTAGGCATTTTATTACTGCCTCATTTTTTAACATTTGAAAAAAAAATATTTCAAAGTTGCTGACTAGTATTTAATAAAAACTACACGTATATGAATACGTATTATGTTTAAATACTTTACCTTATATTTATAGGGGCGTCCTTTTAATTTACGATGGAAGCCTTTATTCTTGTTACACATACTCCTTATGTAGTTTTTGTTGTTATAATCTACCTATAAAAATGATATTCAAAACATAAAATGAATAAAAATTCCTTATTACATATCTAATTGATATGAATTATGCAATCTATACGTGCATATAAAACTAATTATTTTATTATTTTCTTGATAATAGTGCGCTGCAAAAAAAAAAAAAAAAAAAAAAAAAAAAGTTCTAGCCCTGATACCATTTTTCGTCAAAAGTTATTTAAAAATCTCTGCAAATAAATGAGACTACAAGAGGTGGGTTTCAGGAACTATAATCTTGGTTTATGACCCAATTCTAGAAAATCAAGCGAGAATTTCTCGCTATACAAAAGATTCAGAATATTCGGAGTATTCAGAATATTGTTTCACCATATAGGAATGTGTAGACTAGAAATTCTTGATAATTTCGTCTACTCAGTATATTGGCGTGCCTTATGCGCATAGCTCGAAAATCTATTTTTCTGTTAAAGGATTTAGAAAATAGCCACTTATTCATTCTACAGGAAGGCGGTATATATATATATATATATATTCTCAGTGTTGTGAGTGAATGTATGGTAGCTTCAAGTTTTGATGCAACTTAAATTCAATCGCAAGAAGTGGGAGACCTAAAAGTGAGGTTGAACCACATTATGGTATTGCTTATAGATTTACTCCATATAGAGGTTCAAGTTTGAACTGAAATTTTTAACAGTGTAACGAAAATGCTGCAATCTTGTGTTTTACACACATCTGACTGATTATTCATATGCATGAACAGTATTCAAGGATCAAATGACGTGCAATTTACGAACACAGCTATGTTTATTATCGATTTCAGTTAACCCTTTTAAGGGCAATCAGATATATAATTACCATCTAATTTTAATTTCCCCAATGAAAAAATAAATAAATAAATAAATAAATAAAAAACTGTGACTGACATCTAGAAAATAAAACATGGTTCTAATAAACATAGTTCCATGTCATTCTCATTAATTCTAGTTCCTTTTTCTAGCGTTTTCTAGACACCCTTATTAAAATTCTAGAGTGTTTTCCTATATTATAGTGATCAAATTTATTTAAAAAATCTGAGCAAATAAATTCGAACACAAGAGGAGAATTTTAAATACCATAATTCATAGAAATCAAAGCCAGAATTTTTAGCAATACAAAGGATTCAAAATATAATGTATCGTTTCACCATCTAGAAAAATATATAATAGAAATTCTCGATGCTTTTGTCTATTCAATTTATTTGTTTACTTTATATGCATATCTCAGAAATCAATAGTTTAGGGAATCATAAAATGACTACTTATTCTGTTAGACGAAAGTAGTATACCCCCCCCCCCCCTCATTACAACTGCAAGAATTCATCCAAGAATTTTTCACTAGAATTTTACAATTAAAATTTGTTTGTTGGAAAAATAAAGCCATTTATCTTTTCTTTTAATATTGCGTGTAGCTTTCAATATTAAGTGAGCGCAATTAAATTTTCCATGAAAGAATTAGTTTTTGCCAAATGACTGCAAATGTATTTATAGTAGTAGCGACATACACTCATGACGAATTCGTAGACCTTTACCCAAATTTTTATCTGTGTAAACCTGGATTGCAGCAGAACTATTTTTAATTCACAGATAATGCACCCTCAATCCTCAAACAGAAATTTTTGACTTCCGACAAAAATTGCACTCTCAGGTCGAACTAACTGAAAGTGTCATTGGAATATGCTTTTGTATTTACAGCTCCATTTCACTCATTTGTATCATAATATCACAATGTATTTTCTAAGTAAAAGATTATTGCAAGCAAAACTGAACATTCTTTTTTTTTTTTTTTTTTTTTCAATCTGGTTTACAATATGGACAGAAATACCACCACATTTTTCACTGAACAAACAGATGACTATTTACAACTGTAATAGTTTTTTTTAATCTCTTTCCAGACGTTTTTCCCCTGGTAGGTGCAATACTATAGGAAAAATTTCTATCTATAGCTCTACTGCAGGGAAAATGCTACAACTCTTTTTATATTCTCCCCTTCCTTACACAGATTGACAGATTGATTGGTTACATTTGCTTTGAAACTTAGTCATAAAAGGGGAGAAAGCAAAATTTCATGCGTTATTTGACTGTTATACGAAATTATTACACCATTGACCCCTTTCATAAGGAATATGAGAGTAAAAAATGAGAGATAAAATTAAATGTAAATAAATTATATTTTGCTGAGAACCAATATTATTGGAAGCAGAGATTTTTTTTTTTTTTTTTTTTTTTTTTTACAAGATTTAAAAAAAAAAAAAAAAAAAAAAAAAAGTCTTGAGTGACACTATTTGATTTTTAAGGCGTTTTGTAATAAATAATTGGTCTAATAAATTTAAATGAAAGAAAACATTAAATAAACAACAAAAGGGCAAATCATAATAGGTGTTTGAACATTTCTACACAAGTTGTATATCGTTTAATAAATCGTAATATGTCCAAATTCTTTTGTGCATCACTGTGAAAGAACTATAAATAGTAAGCTCGCAATATAAAATATTTTCCGTTTTTTTTTTTTTTTTTTTTTTTCCTTTAATTCACTTAAAATTACTAAGGCGAATTTTGAATAATTTGAGCCCATAGATTACAATGTACAAAAATTCTACTTTGTATACCGGTAAAAAAAAAAAAAACATATATATGTATATAGGTATAGTTCTACACTCATGTAAATTTGGATACAACTTTATATCTTAATCGGATGCAAAGTTCAGACGCTATCGCACTTCAAATAATTCAAATCTGTAATCCGTAATGATAAAGAATGTTTCTATGTGTCCCTGTAAAAGAAGTATATGTTTTTGCACTCATCAAAATTTCTACAAAATCTTGTGAAAATCGCCGATAACGTACTTACCAATCTTTAGCTTAATCGTATAAGACAGGGGTGGACAACCCACGTCTCGCAGGCCTCATGCGGCCCGCCATGTAGTTTTCTGCGGCCCACGAGCAGACTAACGATATTTAAAGTTTGAGAACTTCGGTTAATAGATTAACCCTTTCGCTACCAGCGTCACATATATATATGTGACGATCCGATTTTCTTACCTGAGCCCGGCGTCACAAATATGTGACGGGTGTTCATTATCAGTTTATGATAATTGTTTGCATCAAATCGTGTCGCACACAGACGGGTTATGCTATAAAACAATAAAATAGATACAGGATGTTATTGATTTTAGTTAGAACGTTACAGATACATCCCACAAAAATAAATGACAATTTTATCATATTTAAATAGTAAGACGTCTGGGCTGCAGTGGCGGTTTTTCTCCTGAGACTCTGGTAGCGAAAGGGTTAAAAATTAATAAATCCGTTCTGACATTTCGAAGCGAAAATACCTTTTAACGATTATGGTAGCTAAAAAAATCACACTGTTTTAATGAAATATCGTTAGATCCATGATTCATTCTTTTTATTGTAGATCTTTAACGTACAGTCATCAATTTTCACGATTCTATTGTTAATTTATGATAGAAAATAACTTAAATTAATGTATTCTGCTTCGAATACCCTGCCCCAAAAAAGTATATATATACATGATTCATATACACGGCCCACCAGCGGCCGTGCGTTTCTGCGTTCAAAGGTGGTAGATGGAAAGTGCCGGGCTCGATCCCTGAACGCGATCTTCGACCTAGCTATTTGGAGTTTTCCGTGGTTTTTTCCGAAACTCGTGTAAATATGGGCTAGGACCCCTTTGAAAGACCCTCACGTAAGTCATTCTACCTATAGGCCTAGGAACCTAGCGTAGTCAATCAGCGTTAAACCTTACAATTAACCAACCATGATTCATACACTCACAAACATATATAGATATACACATACATACATACATATGGTGCGGCCCGACTGAATAAAATAGATTTCCAATGTGGCCCATCAAGTGTTTTGGGTTGGACAGCCCTGGTATAAGAGACGCTATCGTACTTTAAATAACTTGAGTTTTTAGGCTATAAAGTTAAATAATTTTAAATTGCAATCCTTGGATAAATAAACGAAAACAAAAACAAAACTATAAGTCGTAGTCTAATCAAAATTTATACAGTTCATGTGATGGTGACCTATAACATATCTACCAACTCTCACCACAATCGAATTAAGCATTTAAATTTTTTAAATAATATGTGTCCAAAGACCAAAATGACAAAGAATTAGTCTGTGTCCCTGGATGTAAAGCATGTATTAATTTATGCTGTTTCTAATATAATTGATAAAGTTTTTACAAATGGAAATATACCTTTGTAACTAATGGCTGAAGAAAAGATATTGAACACCTCAAGGTGCGACACTATACAACATTTTTTTTTTTTTTTGTCACGTTAAAACATTGAATAATGAAATATCATGAGTATATAATTACGCAATATCACTCTTAATATTTTATTTTAAATGCACATAAATCTCTCTTTGGGTGTAGTTTTCAAATCCAACAATGAATAATATCTATACAAGTTACAGAAGCTTATTTTGTAGGAAACAAAGCAATAAAAATGCATGTAACCAGATCCAGATACCCCCCCCCCCCCCCCCCCCCCAAAATTTAAAAGAAACTAAATACTATGTGGAACTGCCACTTAATGTAGTATATTAAAAAATAAACTAAAATATGAAATCAGAAACCAAATTATCTATGACGGGGAAGCCATTTTTAAACTTCCTAGGGAGTACCGTGTCTCCCGTGCCTATTCAGCTATCAGATCATCATGTGATAACTTCCTTTTTCTTTTAGAAGCATTATTTTAAATAATAATAATAATAATAATAATAAGTAAAAGGTAATTTAGTGCAAAGTATGGGTTATTATAACCTTATACCTGCGCTTTATATTGATTCTATTAAAAATGTATATATATAAAGAGAAAATATTGGATTCATGAAATTTTTTGAACTCCAGTTTATGATATATTTACACGTTTTGGGATGTCCTGAATACGATTTGACTGTTTTTAGAAAATATCTCTCTGTGTATGTATCACAAATTTTGTGAACGCTGTATCTAACGAACCAATAACGAAATTTCTCTATACTTCGTACTTAGTTGGACCTTGACCTAAACTGGTGCTACATTTAAGGACCAATCGCTCAACAGCAACAGCTGGCGCTGTAATCTCATTTCTTTCCTTTTCTTTTTTTTTTTCTCTCTCTCTCTCTTTCTCTCTAAATTTTTAACATGGCAGGATAGGACAAAATTTTATATAAATGTACTTGATAAGACTTAATTTTAACACAAGATTATAAAATTAATATGAATTATTGACAATAGCAGTAGTAAACAAAGTGTTTGCATGTAGGAACATCGTTAGAGATTACAGAAATGAGATTACCCCCAAATTAAATCCATGACATGCGAAAAACCCCTTATGAAATTCCAATTCTGGAAAATATCGCAAACCTTGCTCATTCTTTTGCCGATAATCTGCTTAATTTTTATTCTATTCAAATGAAATTTTCACATAAGTTTCCCAATATGTCTAGCTTTTAACCTATGTAATAAAAAACTGCTATCTTTCGCGCATGTGCAATAAAAAGTATTTACTACAAACGCTCATAACTCAGTGAAAATTACACGTGTTAATTTTATATTTAAGAACAATGTTTCTCTAACGTTTTGTCAATTTTTCTACTAGTTTTTGTAAAATTTTGTTGAAATCCATCTTCATTAAAAGCAAAAAACTGCGGAAAAATTAATAATTTTTGAATGTATATATATGTGTGTGTATGTATGTGTATATATCATTCTAAATAATCGTGCGATCCCTGCTAAATACCATAAAAATATTGTATATAGTAAGTGAAATTATGTGCAAAGTTATAAGTCATTTGTAGCTTTTTATGATACTGGGCGATCCAAAGTATTAGTGCTTTTCTTCAATTTGTGGTTGTTCCCTTAACTACACTCGTGACTAAATCAATTGGGCGAAATACGAGTTTATAAATGCTTTTTGCATGCTTGAAATTCAAAACCATTTCCTACATTTTTTTTTTTTTTAAGAAAAAAATGAAAAAAAAAAAAAACTAATAATTTTATCACTCACTGTATAAGTATTTTCCTAACAAAAAAGAAAATTTATTTCTAATTTTCTGGGGGGATTTTTTTAGAATTAATTTAATTGCATAACGAAATTCAATATTAAATATGAATTTTAGATAATTCTTTTTTTATATAGTAAAAATGTGTTATTGATTAGTTTTAGTTTATCTTACCACATGTTTCACCAAACTACCTCAGGTCAAATTTCAAAATAATTATTTTTCTAGATTATGTATAATAGCTAATATTAGGATAAGTTTTGGATAAAAACTAGTATGTTGTAGCCATATATTTTTTCTATATATATACATATATATTTATCTTTTTATAAAAATTCACGTAATTTAGACAAAATCAATTACTCATTCTAATTTGTTCACTGTGCACTACAGGCAACATTTTTAAATTTGCATCTTTTTTTTTTTTCCAATTTTAAAATTTTTTAACTTTGTTTCAGACTATCACAGACGTATGGTTTAACCACTCGTTTTAAAGGTATTGACAAGTTCTTTTGAAAAATTAAATACTCATATTGAAACTTCACATTCCAGAAGGAGGGGAGGGGGAGTGGAGCTCATCCATAATAGAAAAAATAATAACCTGGTTGACTATTACTATTATATATATATACATTTCGTGTCACAGTGATTAACTAAAACTAGTCCTTATTTTGTGCTTTCATAGACAATTTTGTCCTTATGTTCATATATTAAAAACTATGAAAAAGCATTACGATAGCGCCACCTATTGAACGATATGCACCAAAGTTAAGACACTGATTTATGTCAAGGTGTAACTAACTATAAGATTACATGAAATTCCATGCATCATTTAATGATCTAGAATTACAGTTTCTAGAAATTTCTTGTTGCACGCATGCACATAGACAGCATTTTCAAACAAATGGTCAAAACACGTTCAAAGACTTATTAAAACATGCAAAACTGTCAAAAGCCAGAAGTCTAAAATTTTTACGAATTCAGTACTTCCTCCTTATGAATATAGAATATATTAATGAAACTTAATCAATCGTTTAATAGATATTCACCATTTAATTTCGGCTTGTTTAGAGAAATATCCATTTTATTGATTCCATCAAAGAAAATCATCCGTCTAAATAAATAAAATAAAAAATCTGTAGTGACTCCACTCGACTTTCCGAACATTGAGTAATTAACAGTTTTGTAGATAAAGTAATTAAAGAGGAGTTAATAAACAAAAGAGAGAAAACCATAAAAGAGGGGTTGAGTATTTTTCTCCATATATTACACGGTGTTTTATTTAACGCTACTGAACTTGCCCATAGATCATAATGAAAGAATTTTTCGTTGTATCCCTGTAAAAACCTATAAATGCTAGAGTCACCAAAATGCTTATAGTTAGTGCAACAGTCAACAGATTTCATATATTCATAATTAATAAGCTTATGCTCAGCTCAATTGAAGCGTAATCGACTTAAAAATTTGGCCCCATAGGCCATAATGATAAAGAATTTTTCTTTGTGCCCCTGTAAAAAAACTGCAAGTGCTAATTCACCAAAATCTATAGAGTTTGTGCAACTGTGTGACCTATAACATGTGTTCAATTTGTGCTGCACTTTAATAAATTGCCCCATAGCATAAGATAAAGAATTTTCCTAAAAATTGGCCCCATAGGCATAACTGATAAAGTATTATTCTGATATCCCTGTAAAAAAAAACTATAGGTTAGATTCACCAAAGAACAATACGTACCAACTTTCACTTATTCAAACAAAGCGTTTAGACGCTAGCGTGTTCTCACTCACAGACATACACAGATACAAGCACACACACGTACATACATCATCGTAAAAATAGTAGAAAAGGACTCGGGGGACCTCGAAACGTATAGAAACATCAAAATCTCAAATTCGGATTTTTGACATGATTACAATATTTTCCTCACTATAATGTTCGGAAAGTAAAAATTTATCGTGCTGCAGTTGAATAGAAAGATGTTCGTTTCCAATGCAATAAATATTTTTCTTGTCTTCGAGTCTCATCGTCATAATTTCCGCATAGAAGTACACTGATTTTTCATGACAGTAATCGGAAATCAGTATGTTGTGCCATCACAAAATTTTCTTCTACATTTTCCTAAACAAGCAGATTATTTATCAAAATTATTATATCAAAATTATTTTTCATGGTGATTGCGGACAATTTTCCTCTCAGAAGAAAAACATAACATGTCCAAATAAGTCAATTTTGTTTTGTATTCTACAGGCGTCTTAAAAAATGCATCCTTTAACTTTTCTTTTTTTTTTTTTTTTTTTTTTTTTTTGCTAAAATTGAAAAGAATCGACAAATTTTGTTTTAAATTATCACAGATCTAAGGTTCAAACATTTCCGTTAACCACATTGAAGAATTATTTTGAAAATACGCATATTGAAAATTTATACAACTGGAAAGAGGGACGTTGCTCCTACATGTAGAAGATTTTCTTTTCCTAGTTGACTTTTACTATTACAAATAATTATTAACATTTTCGAAGAAAGTTAGAAGTGTTTATGACTTCGGCTTGTCTGTCTGTCAGTCTTTCTGCGCTCTAACTCCCGTAAATATTCATGGAATTCCTTTTAATTGATATATGTTATTCAAGTGCACTATAAGATGTTCCTTATTGAAAATTAAGAAAATACCACCACTGGTTTGTGTTAGAGTTCTGCATCGGGTTGGATAACCCGATTTTACCGAACCTAAACCAGCCCGTGATTCGGGTTCGGGTCGAGTCGACTAAGTTTTTACTCTTGCGGGTCGGATTTGGGTCAGGTTGGCTGAATTTTTTCCTGCAATCGGGTTTGGGTCGGGTTTAGTTTTCAATGAGTTGGGTTGATTTGAGAATATCTTTCAAAAAAAAAATAATAATAATAATAATAATAATAATAATAATAATATAATGAGCAGATATATAATTATAACTATATAACTGATATAAATGTACTATATATACCTATAATTAAATATATGCGTACCCAAATTATTATTATTATTATTCAACATCAAATTATTATTATTATTATTATTATTAATTTAGAATATAAATGTTAAAAAATAACACTAAACTTGAAGTTCATTTTTGTATACCTGAATTACACAATTCACATAAATGGTTAAAAACTATAATTAATCCACTTTTCAGATTTTTAATTTTTTAACTTCATGTATTAGTAATTGCCTTTTTAACTCTTTTTTAAATGACTTACTAACTGTATGACAAGGAAAATTTACTTTATTTTATAACTTTAAAAAGTTTTGAATGATTTTTAGATGTATTATTATTATTATTATTATTTTTAATTTCCGGGTCTCGGGTATAAAAAAATCGAGATCGAATCGGGTGCGAGTCGGCAAAAAGTTTTTTTTTTTTTTTTTTTTTTTTTTTTTTTTTAAGTGGGTTCGGGACGGGTAAAACCCGACTCGTGCTGGGCTCTAGTTTGTATACAGGGATATCCGAGAAAACTCTAAAGGGTCGCGTTCTATGAGAAGTATTTTTAGAAATCATATTTTGATACCTTCATTTTGCGCAAATCACAATAAAATTGAAATTTATTATTTATATGCACAACAGAAGAAAAAGATTTCGACAGAATATAGTATGATTAGCATTAAAATTTACAGGGCTACACAAAAATATTCATATTCTAGCAAACCCGTGCGAAACATTCGCACTTTATTTCTTTTCTTATTTACCTTTAAAATTTGAAACTCATAAATGTTATACCAATTTCACCACCTAATCAAAATTTTAATTTACCAGAAGCCAAATTATTATTAAAACCAAATTAATATTGTACAACAGTGAAACCAAAATCATTCAAAGAAAGGTTTCCAAATAAAATTCATGGTTCATGACCCAATTTTCATACTTCCACAGGCAGTACAGTTTTAATATAGGACTCCCACGACGCCTTTTAAATTTTTGTCGTCATGTTGGCTAAGACTTTTTATTATTTATTTATTTATTTATTTATTTATTTTTTATAAATAAATAAATAAATAAAATAAAATAAAATAAACTAATTCCTATTTTGATTATATTTTTTATTATTGTGTTTTTTAGTCAATTTATGACACAAAAGTTCATATTCTGTATGTATATCTTTAAATATTGCTAGGTTTAAAATGACGCTTGCAAAGATTTTGAAGAAACAACTGTTAAAAATACATTTTTTCGTAAAATAATCGCATCAGACAAATGTCGTCATTTTTTCTTGTTAGTCCATTGAGCTAAGTCCGCGTGCTTAAATATTGTCCATGTATAAATATTATTTTTTTATCCTCGCGTATCGTATCGTTTCGACAAAAAATAATTGAAACTGGTCCACGTTAGAGAAATATTACATAGATTCTATTAAAGACTATAATTGAAAACTACTGGAATTGCAATTTCGTATTAGTGATAATAAATGCAGAAATGGAACAAAATACAAAACTTTACTTACAGCCCATTTGGTTACCGGCCAGTATTCCGAAGCTTTTTGTTCATCTTCATCAGTACTGGCGTAGACCTTATACTCTGTATCAGTGGGAACTGGGCTGGGTGGTCGGGAGCGCAGCCTCTTGTAGAATGTCTAAAAACAAATAAATATGATTTTTATAATTCGGTACTTATTAACTGTTGTGGCCATTTTGGTGAGGATTATTTATACCATCAGACATGAATGTAATATTTCTGTGCATTATAAATGAATTGCTTAAAACAATGTGTACAATTATATATAAAAATTCAAACATAAGAATAATGATTTCGTGAGATAATACCTACAGAAGAAAACACCAAAATCAATCAATGAAAAAATATTTTCTAAGGGAAAATTGCCACGAAACTACAAAGGATTTAAAGGAAAAGGACTGGTGATTTAATGTTCCTTAAATTCACGTCTTTTCTAATTTCTTATAACTGCGCCAGTATAAAAACTGAAAACATGCTTGCAAGATCTTACAGTTTTATTGGAGCATTTCAATTACAAGGATCATACACCAATATTTTTTATTAATGTTATTATTTCTTAATATATAGAAATCTTTATAATAATTTTTTACACCAAAGACAATTTTATTAATACCGAGGCAAAATTAAAAATATCAAAAGAATTCTGCAAGTTCCGAAGTTGGAATCGTCTTGGAAAAGTGTAAAACACGAAAGCTATGTGTGTATGTTTACGATATGCCCGTATTAGCGAGTGTATCCACCATTTTTAATCTGTATTTCATTACCGTTCTACCTCATCTAATACAAAAATCTTACAGTTCGAAAGTATCGAAATCATGTAGTAGGAGCTCTCAAGTACTAACGTTGAAATCTGGTGGGATTATTTCACACCAAATCAAGAACTTGTATTAGACCATCACAGAAACTCTTTTTTTTTTTTTTTTTTAATGAAAGTGTAATAACACTCTATTTTCGATCTTATCTGTTATTTCAGTCTAATTTCAGCTTTTAAAAAATAAAGAAGTCATTTATTTGTTTACATTTTGTCGTTGATTAAAAAGGTCTTCATTTTTTACACATTTAATCTACTTCTATTTTTAATAGAAAAACATAATCGCACTCCACATTAAATTTATTTATTTATTTATTAAAAAACTTTAAAAACTGTAGTATTTTTAAGCCTAACATGGCGGTGTTTTTAAGCCTAAAACATGGCGGCGTTTTAAGACACTTGTAATGTCTTAATTTCAGATGCAAAAATGTGTCTTAAAAAGTAAGACAATTTTTTTTCGCTTAAAAAATGACCAACCATTTAAGACACTTTTTTAACTGAATTTAAGACATTTACGTTTACAGTGTTATCGTCCGATTGAAATGAAAATTTGCATATATATATAACTGCCACGACAATACATCGTCAAGCAGCAACCGATTTAGAGGGGAGGGAGGTGAAGATTTGGGTTCCCAACGCTAATTCAGAATTTGTTTTCTTAAATTTTAACCCACTTTTTATCACCCGATTTAGCTAAAGTTTTTCATATACATGAATATTATCGACATCCGCTAAATTCGAGAGTAAAGTACATTGTGGAATAAAAGTGTGTTTTTATTTATTTATTTATTTATGTCTTTTTCAATAAATTAAACAAGATATTCAAAACTTAAAAAATATTATGCATATGTAGATTATAAACTCAATTATGATGCTAATAATGTGAGACATACCTTAGAAGACGTATAACTGTACACTTCTTCGTCAGAGGAAGTTTCATTACTCATCTACATTAATAAAAATTATATAAAGAAATAAAAATACCAAAGTTTAATCTATAATTGTTTATTTACAAACAGAAAAATAATTACAACAGGGAAGAATGAATTCCCTCAAAAAAGGAAAAAATAAATTAAGGTATTTTTCTGTTATCTGGAGCGGATTCGGATATTGCCAAATCATCGTAAATTGGCAAAATGTGAAGCATAAAAATAATTGCCAAAATATTAACTATACGTTTAAATTGAAGAAAAATACAATTGAAAATACAGTAGAGCGCCGATTATCCGAACTCCAATTAACCGAACTTCCAATTATCCGAACAGCTTATTTCACTATTTATTTTTCTTTATCCGAACTTCCAATTATCCTAATTCCTGATTCCCTTATCCTAATTCCGTTCCCAACATACGAAAACTAATTTGAAAGATTGTTGCATTATGGCTGCTGATTCTTGGAATCTAGAAAAATCATCAACATTAAAAAAGGCTTGGAATACAATTTTAAATAAAGAAAAAAAAATGATAGTGGATTAGAAGAATCTAGTAAAAAAAATGAGGAATGTAAAACAATAAAGGAGATGGGAAGAATACTATGTCATGAAGAAAATGAAATTAACGAATGGTTAAATAGTGACGGTCATGATCCTAGATAACATATTTTAAATGATGATGAGATTGTGGATAAGATTCAAGGTGAAAAAGAAAATGAAAACGAATGATTTGAAAATGACCCAGGGCCATCACATCATCTTTGAATGTTTGGAAATAACTATGAAATGGTTCGAACGGCAGAACGACGCAGATCCTCTTCAATTAACCTAAGAAGAATTCGAGATGTGGCAGCATTGAAAGAATGTCTTCTTTGAAGCAAGCAACAATCAAAAGCTTTTTTGCTTTAAATTATAATATCTAGAGTTAAAAAAAAAAAAAAAAAAAAAAAAACACTTTTAAACACGCCAGCACAAATTGGTACTGCCAGTCCTAAGCCTGGATAAAGTGTGGTGGTTTTTCTATTGTCACAATATCCCTTAAATTGTCTGTCCAATTATCCGAACTTTTGCTTATCCGAACTAGGGTCTGTCCCGACGTGTTCGGATAATCGGCGCTCTACTATAGTTTCGAATGTCTGTTTGGATATTCGAAAAATTACAAATATTTAATGAGAATTACATAATTTTCTAAAGGAATGGGTAGAAAGATTTATTAACTCACAAAAAATACATTAATATTAAACGCAGCGGCATTAAAATTGCGAATAACATTTAAAATGTTTGAAAACGTTTACATATTTTGGAAATTTAGCATAGCATTGATGAATTTAGAAAACCATTTGGCGACAAGTTCAATCCCAATAAGAAGAAAAAAAAAAAAACTATTTTGATGAAATTCTGACAAAATCAGAATTTAGTTTAATATGGAAGACTATTAGTTTTTTTTTTTTTTTTTTTTTTTTTAATTATAACATCGCTTTCAAATTATTCAGTTATATTTTCGATAAATTTTTGATTTTGATAAATGTCCAACTATCATAAAATTGGTACTGTAAAAATCAGTAGATTGAGACTAACAGTCCTCCGTCCTAAAAAATAAGGAATAAAACAAATTTTTGCATTATTTTAAATAAAAGTTACTATACCAATGGCATCCTTAAATTACCGACTCGAACTCAAACTTAATTACCTTGTTTTATTTTTTATTCCATTTTGCACGTGCGTTTTTTATTTCTTAATTCAAAATTATTAAAAAAAACTTTTTCGATACTGTCCGTTTCGAAACTGATTATTATTAATTTTCTTTTCTTTTTCTTAAAAAAAAAAATAAGAGAGAGAGAGAGAGAGAGAGAGAGAGAGAGAGAGAGAGAGAGATTTTGGGGAAATTCTGGCAAAAGCAGAATTTAGTTTAGTACGGAGGACTATTAGTTTTATTATTATTATTATTATTATTATTATTATTATTATTATTATTATTATTATAACATCGCTTTCAAATTATTCAATTATATTTTCGATTTCGATAAATGTCCAACTATCGTAAAACTGGTATCGTAAAAATCCGTAGATTTAGACTAATAGTCCCCCGTTGTAAAAAGTATTTTAAATAATCTGGTGTGTCACTCACACGACTTTCTCTTACCCTGAAATTTAATACTATAAATACAGGTTGGAGATTAAGAGGTAAGATAAAGAGTACTGTCATGTAAACCTATGTTAAAATAATTCCAATTAGGCTTCGGAAGTGTTTTATATGATAATTAGTTCTCTGTGTGTGTGTGTGGGGGGGCTACCGCCCCATCAACCCCTCGTTTCATTACTTCACTTCATTTAAACAGAATTTAAATCTGTTATTAAAATTAAAAGTTCACTTAAAATTATTCAGACAACTTTTCCATGCAACATTCCTTGAAACTTATCAGTCTTAATCAAACTTTTCCAGCAAAAAAATTATATTAATTTGAAAATACAGCTTTTGGATCTCCTGGAATGAGACACAGACAATAATCAAACTTCAAAAAACTAGTCTTTGGTAGTCAGGAAACCTCAAAACGTGTAAATATACCAGAAACAAGCGACGAATATTTAGCTTAAAAACATACATTATTTATCATATGTCTATAAAGAATCCATTCCCATTCTTGAGTAGCTTTCCTGGACATGATAAAATATTATAGTAAAGCACTTTCACTAACAATAAAAAAGAATATTATCGCTTAAATATTTGCAACACTGTATATCTTTTGAAGAATATGTACAAACAACATAGTGCACCTAAATACAATCTTCTATTGATAATATACGGCACAACCTGAAATGCACTTCCATCAATTTTCAGCTATTGTCCCACTATATTCTAGTTCTTTTGTATAGACCTGTAAATGAACAGTGAATGATTTCCCTGCCATATTCTACATGAGGCATGTTTTTATGCATATATAAAAAATATATATTCACTTCATTCGGTTTAGTGCAGTCTATAGATGTTAAACTCTACTTACCTGCAATTTTCCCCATAGACGTAATGTATTTGAATACTCTTGAGTGTCCCTGTACACGAACCATTGACTTCATCTCAACGAAAAGCTTAGTGTAGCATCCCTATATAATACAGATTTAGAATACCGAGTTTGGAATTTCTGCTACGATTTGTTCTTGAGATATGCTGATAACATACATACACACATACAGACACACAGACTCACAGGCTCACAGACCATTTGCTAAAAACATGATTTTCGGATTCAGGGGACCTCAAAACGTGTAAATATAACAAAAACTCACGTTCGAAAGTTTGACCCTAAAACAATACTTTCTCATTCTTATGGGTAAGAGAAAATAAAGAGGCAAAAGAATTCTAAAATTAAGTAATAAAAATATCTTTTTATGTCAATCCTACTGAGGTGGTTGACTAGGAGAAGATATTTTTCCAATAAATGTACAAAAACTTTTTTAACAGCATTTTTCGGTGACAACTCTCTGAATCATGTAGCCTTCATATGAACTTTATTGTGCTTCTGGAAATGGGTAGCAGACAGGATATAATGCCAAGATGGTGATTTTTTAAAAACATGCCAGGCAGTGCGCTAAAGGGCATTTCTCTTCAATATAACTAACGATAGATTTAAATATTTCATATCTTTGAGTGACTGTTACCTAAGACTTTCTTTTCAATTCCCTTGCAATATGTTTCATATGTATACTAAATAGTACACCAGGACAAAAATTACATTAGTCATGAATAATATTTATAAAAGTATTCATTTTTGCTAAACAAAAGAATTGTTAAAATACGGTATTTGCATATGAATCAGATCACAAAGATTTTCTTGTAATATATTTTGTCAAACAAGGTGCAATTTAATATTAAGGTTATATGGGTAAAATGCGCCAAACAATTTCGCCAAGGGGGAACCTTCAAATATATTTTTACCTAAATATAAAGTGTACAGAAGGAAAGTACAGCTATAGCACCCTCTTAGTTGCTTTTAATTTTTTGTCGTCATTTTAGAGAAGAATTAAAATGGTTATCGCAGTTGTTTAGGCAAAGATCTTGGCGAGAAACGCCTGAGCTACTTCGGTGCCAAATTTCGATTACAGAGTCTATTCCAAAAGGAATAACTATATATATATATATATATATATTGCTCAGCTTTAGTGTGGAAACCCTCGGCAAAATTTGAAATTGGCATCGAAGTAGCTCGGCCGTTTCTCACGAAAGTCTGTACGTACGTGATTGCGATAGCTATTTGAATCCATCGACAAAATGGCAAAAAATATTAAAAGTCGCCAAAGGGGTCCCATACTAAAGCTGTACATAAATTTTAATAATGACTCTTTCTTTCTGTATTTACATGAGAAAAATTTGCGTAAACCGGATGCAGATAAAGCCATAGTAATCCTCAATTAACACTTGACTTTATTTAAGTTTTATAATAAAAGTCTGAGAAAAATGATTGAATCAACTTGAAATGTATCTTACTTTGTTGATTTTTCTGTATGATGAAAATTAAAAAAGTTTTAAAAACATAAAATTTTGAAATTTAATTTAGATTTTCTTTTAATAATAAAAAGTTAGCAACAATTTTGATTGTAAACTAAAGCCAAACCAACGAGATAAATAAAGCCAAACTAAAATATGTGTTCAGTGTTGCCATTATTTTTTTGCTTATAAATGCATTTTTTATTTTTGAAATTGTAAAGATTATTTTGTTCCTTGTTCCCTGTTTTCCTTTTTTTTTTTTTCTTCCAATCTCATATGTTGGTCTTGTTTATTTCATCTGCATAGAGAACACATAAATATGGAAATAAGATAATATTTTTCCCGTCCACGTAATATGGCTGGCTATAAAGGAAATGGATCTATTTTGAATTTTTATAGTTACACATATGTACACCAGGAAAAGGTCAAATTTAAGTCAAAATATGTAATTCAAATGGGAAAAATTGTATTAAAGCAACTTTGTTCATGTGATTTATATATAAAGATAGCTGCTATGTAGTTAATCGGTGGTTGTCTTTTATGCTAAAAATAAGAATTAAAGAATAGTTTTCAGTAACAAAAAGTATTCACCATTTTTCATTAACGAAACGTTTTCAGCTTTCATTGACATATTTTCATTTAAATACATTATCCGCGTTTGTAATGATCGATAGATGGCGCTCTCTGAACTACAGTTGTTTGTAAATATAATAGCCACATGGATTAATAATTGTTCTTTCTCCGCCATTACATCATGGAAAATCGATTGCATAATATGATGATATGCAGTGGTGTGATAATTTCACCTTAGCCCACCAGAGGGCGAGCATTTCATTACAATCGCGGATAGTAAAATGAACAATTTATTATATTTTCAGGAAATTTGGAGGTAATCAGTCGGAGTAATCAGTCATAAAGAAGCGAGATCTGGCAACAATAACAACACTTATCTGCCTAGGCGTTGAATCGAACAGCGATTGGATAAGAAGTACGAGTACAGCATTTCATGCAGCTTCAATACGATGCCACAGTTCATCTACCGCAGTTACTGGAAAATGGTGGCATGCCAGTCGTTCATCAACGATAGACCAGACGTTTTCAGTTCGTGCAAGATCAAGAGAACGCGCTAGCTAGAGCAACAGTAGAACTACATCAAGGAAGGTTCGGATAACAGACAACACGGGCAACATGTGGTCGTGCATTGTCTTGCGTAAATATTGCGTTACTGAGTTCCCGAATGTAGAGTGGAGGCATGTACCTTAACTTGTGCCAGGACATTCAGAATGCCAGGAACGTGAACAAAAGGTGATATCCAATAGTCACATACTATCACTCTAGGTAGTGAGCTAGTATGAGGCGACCATAGCTTCGGCTACTCTAGAAGCTTCCTCACAGACAGGAACGACTTCAATGTGTGATCAATGACGAATCTGGGCGGAGGCATGGTGTCATCTTTTCAGAGGAGTCACAATTTTGTTTACAATATCAAGATGGTCACATCCGTATCACTTCTTGTTTGCATTTCCTGAACTCTGAATAGAGGCTATCACAATTCTGATAAGTTAGGGTACGTACCCTGCCATTCCAAGCCTCCATAACACAACGTCTAAGCAGAACAATGACCATTCGCAAGTTGTCCGTGTTGTCTAGACCTTCCTTGATGCAGAATACGTTCGACTTTTGCTCTAGCCAGCGCGTTCTCTTGATCTCGCACCAACTGAAAACGCCTGGTTAATCGTTGTCAAGCGACTGGCACACCACCACTTTCCAGTAACTATGGTCGATGAACGTTGTCATTGTGTTGAAGCTGCATGGAGTGCTATACTCATACATGCGATCCAGTCGCTTTTAGATTCAATGTCTAGGCAGATATTGCAATTATTGCTGACAGAGATGCCTGCTTTATGTGCTTATTTATCCGGATATATTAATCGAAATTCCTGAAAATTTAATCAATTGTTCTTCTAACTAATATGTATGTGTCCAATAAATTTTCTGTTATTTACATTCCTTCTTAGTGTAGTAATTTTAATGACCAGTAGTGTATGTTCATTCCGTTTTGTTTAGGGCAATGTAAAGTTATTAAAATAAACCATTACCTATTTTTAGATATGCTGGTAACAGACACACAGACTTATACACAGAGACACAAAAACCAATCGTTAAAAATTTTATTTTCTAATTCAGAGGATATCAGAATGTCTAATTGTAACAAAAACTTAAACTTTCAAATTTGATCAAAAAACAACACTCTTTTTTTTTCATTTATAGGTAAGAGAAAAAAAAAAAAAAAAAGCTTCATTTTTACATAATTCTTACAAATATTTCTTTAAAGTAGATGTCATATGCATTGGTGAAAATGTCTTGTTTGTTTGTACATCGAGAATCTACATATTAACCTTAAATTACGTAAGAGTTGCCACAATAATACATATGATACAATACATTGAATAAAAGGATTATATGGAGCAGCTGATGAAATTGAAAGATTATACATAAATACTGATTAAAATTTTATTTAGTCAGATAAAAGTTAAAATAAAGATTAGTCCATAAGATTGCAAAAATACACAAATTTTGTACTTTTCTGTCAAAAACAAAATCAAACTTCTATGCCGTGACCATCACAAAACTTTTTTCTACACATATACATACATGCATCATCGTAAAAATAGCAAAAATGAACTCAGGGAACCTCGAAATGTATAGATACACCAAAATCTCAAAGTTGATTTTTTTTTTCATGATTACATGTAAAAAATAATGATTACATGTGAAATTGTGTAAATGATTACATCTGATTACAGACTTTCCTTTCAAACTCATAACGCTCCTCCTTTTTTTTTCGGGGTTAAAAATACACTGTTGCAAAGTATCTATATATATAAAAATGAATTGCTGTTCGTTAGTCTCACTAAAACTCGAGAACGGCTGAACGGATTTATCTTATCTTAGTCTTGAAATGTTCGTGGAGGTCTAGGGAAGGTTTAAAAGGCGAGAAAAAATCGAATAATTTCCGGGAAAACCCTAAAAACAGCCCTTTTCTATTTCCCATACAAACGTTTTCTAGAGTCAATTTGTAATAATATAGATATTTCTTCTATAATAAAGTTTTAAAAATAATTATTTTAATTTTTAATTGTTGCCAAAAAAATTTACGAGTTAATTTATTTTTCGACATATAGTAAGATATATTTTCACGCGAATAGTAAAAGAAATATTAAATAATAAATTTGCTTAGGCTATGACAAAATGACGTCATTATTAAAATTAAATAATGATAATAATAAAAATCCAACATATTTCTTCAGATTTTGTTTCATAACCTTTTTTAACATACCTCAATTTTAGATTTCTTTTTAATAGTGTTTTTATTTATTTATTGGCATCTATATTACGTTTGGCATGAAAGCTAATTCAGCATTATATTCAGATTTACTCATAGTCATAATTCAGGGTAATTTTTAAAATTTTGATGCTGAAGTAGATACTACATTTTTCGCCAAGGAGTCTACTTTCGGGATAGCCACTTTAAGCCAAGTAGCCCATAAAGCATATAAGCAAATAAATTATAAAATATTGAGAAAAAAAGGGGGGGGGGGATAGAAAGAAAGAAACATAAATAATAATCTCATAAATTTTGTATTTTTGTTTAAAATGGTGACAAAAATTGAAAAGTTACCAATGGGAGCCATAATAAGCCTGTACCACGATAAGGTTAAATATTTATTTATTTATTTTTCTATATACGAACCACTGTTAACTAATTATGAAATACATATAGCCACAAAAAGTTAGTTGTCTCACAGCATATTGTAATATTATATTTGACGTGAAATCGCTGTCATTTTATGGTAGGCTGATCAGATCAAAGTACTTTTATAGTAGAGTAGCGTTAAAAAATGCTACAATTATCCAATTTTGGAGGTATTTTTTCATTTCTAATAAAAAAGGACTAAAAATAAAGTATTACCGATTAATAATTTACTTTCTACAATTTTTTAAAACTTAGAAAAATGCCTTCAAAAATAAAAGACGTCCCTATTTGTCCCTAGAAAATGGGGACGTTTGGTCAGTATATTTATGGTCGACAGAAAAAATAGAATAAATATAGGAAATAACGTAAAAGTAAATATTATGTACAATACGCATAGGGTTGTTCATATGTAATTAATATTCTAATATAAAAGGGCTACTTAAATGATTTTTGATACTGTCTGTTTCGAAATCGTTATCTGATAAGCACAAAAGTGGAAGCCCACTGGTATGACATTGTATGTCGCATGGAATAGCGACGCACACCCGAAGCGAGCTTTTGAGCAATTTCAATGAATTTTATTTATTTATTTTTTTTTTTTTTTTATTTTTTAAGAATTTTATTTAAATATAGTGGCCAGCCAAGCGGATAAAATAATCCATAGGAGCTGAGGCCACAATTTTTAGTGTGTGGCTTATTTACGTGTATCCAACATCCATTGCAACGGGACTTTGAGAATTTCCCCATTTTCCTCCTTAAAGAAGGGAGAGCAATAAAGACGTTTCCAAGAGTAACTTTGTTTAAAATTATCACAGTAAGATTAATTTTTATGTGTGGGTTGGTTATGCGTTCTCAACACGCACTATCAAGTAATTTTACGAAATTTCCCTCTGCTTCCCTCCTTTAAGGGCGAAGTGCGGGAAAAAACACGTTTTTAAGAGTAACTTTGTTCCAAAGTTCCTCAGGAAAGCGATTTTTTGATATGTCGTGTGGTTACGCGTACTCAACATACACACTACAAAGAGGTTTTGTGATGAATTTCCACCCTACCGGTCTTGGGAGGTGGGGTCTAAAAGCATGTATCCATGTGTAACTCTGAACTAAATTATCTTAGGAAGGAGATTTTTTATGTGTGGTTCGATGTGCAGGGGGGTAAAAAACACGTTTTAAAATATAATTCTGCTTCAAATAATCTCAGGATCTCGATATTTTTTACGTCTGGTTAGGTAAGTGTATGCAAGATGCACTATAAAGGGATTTCGAGAAATTATACTCCTCCTCTTCTGGGGCTGGCGTTGGGAAAAAACAAGCTTAAATATACTCCAGATTACCTTAGAATGATGAATTTTTTTGAGTGGGTTTTGATTAAGTGTACGCAATATGCACATTGATGGGAGGAAATTTTGCGAAACTTTCAACATTACCCGTTAGGGAGAGGGTGTAAAAATTGGGTAAGGTACTGCAGAAGCCATTGGAGCTCATGATTCAAAAAGTCTGGGGAGCAGGAAAACCACTACCAAAGGTAGCAGAAACTTTAACTTACATTTTGACTGATTTCTTTCTTTCTTTCTTTTTTTTTCTTAAGATTTCTTTTTTATTATTATTGATATGAAATATTGAGAATTTATTTCGATATAATGACCAGCGAAGCGGGCAAAACCTGCTAGTTTAATTATAAAAGTATAATTATTCTGCCACATTTAAAGTTCCTATGGTAATTTGGAAAGATTTGCTTTATTATTATTATTATTTTTGCACATTCAATTAACTTTTGCAACACAAAATTATTTCAAACAAATACAAATAAAAGTGGGTATAGTTGATTAAGATTTAGAAATTTCATACAATTATCAAACAACTTCTGAAATCGCAAAAATAAACTGAGTTTAGGAATAAGGATTAAATTTCGATTTTTATGAATCATTTGTATAATACACAATAATTAAATTTCAATTATTATGAATGAATAATTTTATGGTCATTAAACTTCATTGATATGTTATTCATGAGTTATCTTTCTGTTTTTTCCCCCTCTATTTAATCAAGATTTGTATTGTAATCGCAGTCATAGCACGTGTTGGGGAAAAAAAAAAAAAAGACAGAAAACCAGAAAAAGAGAGAAATTTGATAGCCATTGAACTGCATGAGTTACTCGACGTTGTATTGTCGAACAGCTGTCTCATGCAAATTCGAAATTCGGAATTTCGGACTTTCAGTATTTGTTATAAGACGTAGGTGCTACCTCGATGTTCTACAAAATATATAATGATAATTTTTAAAAATAAAAACGTATAATAAACAGAAGAGAAAAAATAAAATAAATAAAAAAAAGAATATTATGTTAGGTTTACCCATAAGCAAGGATAATTTTTGTTAAAATTTGATTTTAATTTTATTATTCACGAGTAAATGAATATATATTATGTCAAGAAAATAAAAATAATAAATTAATTCACGGATTTTGTTGCGTAAATGAACGTGAAGCTAAAAGTAAATTTATTTTAGCAACGATAAGATGAATTCATTATGAAGAAAGCAATGTGCGTCTAAAAAAGTTTTCTTTTCTAAAATAAATAAATAATAATAATAATAAAGCCATTCTGAACTTTTATTTATTATTTTTTTTATCTGTTTTTGTAATAAGCAAAATTTAATTTCGACCGAGTCCCCCCCCCCCTTTTTTTTTTTTTTTTTTTTTTTTTACTTTCTTTTACCCATAAGGTAGAGAAAGTATTGTTTTTTTTTTTTTTTTTTTTTTTTTTTTTTTTTTTAAAGTTGTAATAATTATATTGTAACAAATGTGCAGTACCATTGTCCATGTATTTTTTATTTAGTTATTTATTATTATTTTTGTATTACTAGTTAGCTTTTGGCCGTCTAGTGGTCGACATTTTCAGATGTACTCACTTCCAAATTAAATGTTTGCATATTATCGAGGCAAGCCTAATTCCCAAAATATAAAACAGTGGTCAACTGTAGTGATAATTAAAATTATTTAAGCGTTTCATAATATGATAAAATTTTATTATTTTCTTTTTATTTCAATGCATTAATCTAGCAGCTATGACATGCGTTTTGAGCGTTACCCCTAGAAACCCAAGGCTTCTGTTACTGATTTCAATACATTTTTCTAGCTGCTATCACATCAGTTTCATGCGTTACCCTGAAGAAAACCAGAGATTTTATTACGAAGAAGATAATTTTCTCTCGTAACGTATTGAAATTCGACCTATTTCTTTTATTATTTCTTTATATATTTTTCGTAGAGTTCTAAAAGAAATTAGTTTACATTGAATTGAATTAACTGATAGCTTTCGAGTCTCAACATATGGCACAAAAAAAAAAAAAAAAAATACTTCACGGCGGGCTGCAGGTTGGTCCCCCTTGCATTAAAATTTAAATTAAACTTTAACTGTAATGAACACTTTTTCAAACATTTCAGACATTTGTAGCATTTTAGCTGATTTTGATTTTATTGTTTTATACAATCATAAATTCATTTTAGTGCGTTGCTAATTGCGTAAACAACTTAATATTCTCTTAAAGAAAATTATGACGTATGAGAAAAAAAATGAAAAACTAAGAATGCGGATTTCATTTAAAATTTAAATATTTTTAAACCACAGTTAAAAATTTATGAGCATTGAAATATCTCTTGATCCTGAGTTGATAACAACTGATATGGAACAAAATATTCGATATAGTGACACAGATTTTGAAAATGACATAGACAAAAGAGAAATTCCGTTGTTTATAAAAGAAGAGTATAATAAATACAAGAAGGAAAAGAGGACGCTGAAAAGGAAAGTATAGGAATTCTTTGATATTAAAATGCAGACAATTTTGCAAACGATAAAAGAAATACTTTCTTCTAGAATTAAAAAATTCAAACTATCAGTTTTTATCAAACGATGTATTTAAAATTAAGGAAACTTTAAATTACATGAAGTTTTTACTTTCATCAAACAAACTGAAAATTAAATAATTTGGGATGTCACTCATACGACTTTCTCTTACCCTGAAATTTAATATTATAAATCTGTACTGATAAGTATAAAGGATTTAAGTCCAAAAATGTCGATTTTGAGTTAAATACATAGTCAGATCTCGAAAAAAATTCTCTGTCGATTGGTATAAAGGATTTAAATCCATGTCATTTAGTCTTTGAGATAAGCCATTGGTAAAAAAAAAAAAAAAAAAAAAAAGATTCAAATCTGAAATTTAGCATTAATATTTCGTATAAAATATTTAATTCAATTTTTTACCTTTATTAAATAAAGGTTGACAATCACTGAACGGTATAAAAGGTATAAATCAACATAATCCTTTTTTCCTAATCGATTCTTCTGATTGGTTTTTAGTTAGTTTAACTTTATTTTTCGTCTCCTGAAAAATCAAGAATATGGACTTAAATCCTTTATACTTATCAGTACAAAAATACAGATTGGAGATTAAGGGGTAAGATAATGAGTTCAATTATAAAACCTATTTTACAACAATTCAAATTAGGCTTCAGAACAGCTTTATTTGACAAATAATTCTATGTGAGGGGGCTACTGCCCCCCTCAACCCCCCGTTTCATTAACGTACCTGCATTTCTTTAGAATTCAAATCTGTTATTAAATTCAAAAGTTCATTTAAAATTATTCAGAAAACTTTCACACGCAACATTCCTGGAAACTTATCAATCTTAAACAAACTTTTCTAGCAACAAACGTATTAACTTCAAAATACAACATTTGACCGCCTGAAATTATTTGTTTTTAATTTACTCTAAGAGACAGAGAGAAAGATCAAGCGGTCAATTTGTATATCATATATATATATATATATATATCCTGTTGTTTTTTCTAATCTTCAAATTTTTATTTTTATTTCATATATATAAATACTTGTTTTAAAAGTTTCTCATTTAATAATAACATTGTTTAGCTAAGCAGCTTTTAGAGCTAGCTTTCTCTGTTTTACGTTATATTATAATAATCTTTAATTTTATATCATTTTATATCGTACACATATTCGTTTTTAAAAAAATTCTTATATATATATATATATATATATATATATATGTGTGTGTGTGTGTGTGTGTGTGTGTATTCTTAGTAATTGACAGTTTTGTATTATTTCCCTGAAATTTATCAATATTTGTACCGAATTTTATGCAAAAAGATTACATAGCATATCGGAATTATTTTGTGTAATCCTGTGAACTAATTATCAATTCTATTTCCACACTTTTCCACCGAAAAACATGCTTTTACAATTCCAGTAAAATTTCATTATATTTGATGGGGATGTAACGGCATGTTAAAATACACTTTTAAGAAATACCGAATATAGACCGTAATAGTACGGAATTCTTTTATGTGTCCCGAAAAAGTAGCCACAATTATTATATACGGCAATAATATGAATACACCTAATTAAGTATAACTTATTAATTTTTCAAACTATTTTGCCATCATTTGGATGATTACAGTACGTCATCGGTATTCTTTTGTGTGGTCCCATTCCCATAAATAAATTATTTAGTCTATACATATCTTTTTTAAGTGTAAACATGCTTTTAAGCACCTTTACAATGTATGTTAATTCCATTCTTTTCAATAGATCATAAACACATTAACATCCATTGAATAAAAAATTGTCCATAGGCTCTAATGTCACGAAATTCGTTTCTGTGTTCCTGTAAACGAACCAAAAACATTGTATACACCAATAAAAACTATTCAGCTTATTCTGCGTTTTTCATTAATAATTGTTCCAAATTTAACATGGTTTGGGTGATTACGTGACACTGTCAGAACACTTTTGTAAGGTCCTGTACATGAATTAGAAAGCCTAACAGCACATATTTTCTTCAAACAACATAAGTTTAAACATCTTACTCACGTATGCTAAATTCATTTTATTGATTGCAAAGTAATGATGTTAAAATGCGTTTAAACGAAATTCACCCCATACGTCGTAATGTTAAGAATTTTGGCGTGTCCCTGTACACAATTTATAAACAATATATCCATAAAAAATTATACAGCTATTTCTATGCAAAGCTTGAACGTGTGTGCCAATTTGCAAGTCGATCGAAGGATTTTTGCATTCGCTATTGCGGTACATACAAATTCTTCCCATAGGCCGTAATGATAAGAAACACTTTGGCGTGTCCCTGTACACGAACGACAGATGGAATACACACCTAACACTATACAGCTATTTCTGTTGAGCTCATGAATATGTGTACCAAATTGCAAGTGAATAGTGTGATTTTTGCGGCTGCTATCGAGGTACATACAGATTCTTCCCATAGGCCGTAATGATAAGAAAAGTTTTGGCGTGTCCCTGTACACGAACTACAAATGGAATGCACACCCAAAACTATACAGCTGATTTTGTGGGGATCATGAACACGTGTACCAAATTTCAAGTCAATAGCGTGTGATTTTTGCGGCCGCTATCGTGCGACAGACAAACAGACGAAACCCAAAATCTTTTCAGTCTCAGCAGAGGGCCTCCACTGACGTTTCGGCAATTAACACGTTGGGCGCCATGTCAGCCATTCTAGATTCTAGACATTTTGTCATATATCTCTATGTACTGAAGGAATCATCTTGAAACTTTAAGAGTGTGCATAACGTGTTATACTTCAAACATTTCAGTGAAAGTTTTACCCCGAAAGTAAAAGCAGTACCAATAAAAAAATTAAAACGTTGAGCACCCTGTCAGCCATCGGTGGCTGACAGTGTCAAATAGGATATAAAGTCGCGTCAACCATAGGTGGCGGATATAAAATAGGATATAAAACTAAAAATATTACATTTAATGATTGAAAATTTATTAAAAATTTGCTTAATTTTTATTTATTACAGGAGGAATCATTATGGAATTTTAATGGATTTTAAGAATTTGCGTGGCGCTCAACGTGTTAAATTTTATGGACAATGATACAGAAAAAGAAAACGTCGCCTTATTTCATGAACTCACTCGGTTGATGAATTTTTTTGGATTTGTCTTAAAAGAAAAGAAAAAAAAAAATGTGTACTAGAGAAGAACTTCGCCGAAGAAGCTGATACGAAAGTTGAAGTTGCACTCTATTTTTACAATCGAGTGATTTTAGTTCTGCAAAATTTCTTTTGTTCGGTTTATGCATCAACGATTTCAGTGCCTTGAATAACACGATACAAATCTTTATTATTAAAGGAGTGATAAGTATATATTAGGTGGACTTAAAGACATCCAAAATAACTGTTCTAAATTTATCAATAAATGGAATTTCTATGAAAGTCAAAAGCCACAACAACATTGACATCAGTTCTAACAAGGAAACAATTTTGTAACTTCAGTCAATACTAACTATATTGTTTAAATCCTTATCTGACAAATGAATCTTAGCTTTAGAATTTGGTTTTTAAAGTAGCTTAACTTTAGACGCAATGATGCTAACTTAAAATGCCATGCACGTTTCGGCTACATCAAGAATTTTTATTTTCATTACTGGCAATTTTGCTTCAACCTTTTATTTACAGTCGGTAACAAAAGTCTCCGAACACTAGCAAAAATTCCTATGTAAAAAAAAAAAAAAGTAGAGTGAATACTGTTTTGTTAAATAAATCCTTGTCGAATCATGTTCTTAGACTGACTCAGAACAGGATTCGACAAGGATTTATTTAGCAAAACTGCATTAACTCTACTTTTTTTACACAGGAATTTTTGCTAGTGTTCGGAGACTTTTGTGACCAACTTTACCGACGGTACTTTAAAGTATCATGAGTTTAAAAAGCTTATAAAATCGAATTTATAGAAGAAATGTCAAAGATATTTGTAAGAATAGAACGTACAGTCGGTAACAAAAGTCTCCGAACACTAGCGGAAATTCCTATGTGAAAAAGTACACTTAATACAGTTTTGTTAAATAAATCCTTGTGGAATCCTGTTCTTAGTCAGTCTAAAAACAGGATTCGACAAGGATTTATTTAACAAAACTGCATTAAGTGTACTTTTTTTGTATAGGAATTTTCGCTAGTGTTCGGAGACTTTTGTTATCAACTGTATAAACATCGCTTTAATCTAACTATACAAGGCACTAGGCGATGCATGTAGCCGTTTTGGTTAAAGAAAGGATTTTATAGAGTGCTCTCGCCGTTTTTGCTTGGCAATTTTTAAGA